>JANAVB010044019.1:368607-441107 GCA_029216955.1 Iris pallida | reverse complement strand
GGTGGCCTATTTGTAGACTGTCCCTCACCATAGTTGGTAAAGATAGGTTGTGTGGTTGCCATGGATCAGCTCTTAGGATGTTAATCTGTAATCAAGAGAACAGAGCTCCGATACCAATTGAAGTTACATGTAGGCAACTCTAGATGGGGGTAAATAGAGTTTTGTGTCGATAATAACCAATTAAAAATGCAACTCTATATCAAGTCCAGAAAACAACTACCAAGTGAGTAAGTAATTAGAGAGTAATACGAAAATAAATAAAGATCAGAAGAGCATACGCAAACACAGCGATTTAACCTGGTTTCTCTCATGGAGGACTAGTCCAGGCCTGAGAACTCTCGCTCAGGATTGAAGTCCACTATTTTTGAAATATGGTACAACTATGTGCCTTTACTTAGAAGAGCACGCCAACTTCTTACAATTTTGCAGCGGCGAAACTTAGAATTGTCCAAATGACTTTTTTTTCACTCTTACACACAACTTCTAGCTGATATCGCACTGAGGATCTTGGGCTAAGGAGAGTTGTGGCTTAGGAGATATAGAAGAGTGGGGCTTGGAGTAGTAGAGCTTATAAAGCTTGAATATTTGAAGGTGAGAGATTATTTGAAATGAGAGAATTCAAGCTCTATTTATACTAGTATAAGGAGGCAGAATTCGGCCATGATTATGTCCTAAGAATTCAAAATTTTGAACGTTGGATAGCTAGTATCAAGCAGGCCCTAAAAATTATCATCCTAAATTTTTGGAGGCAGAGTTCGGCCCGAATTCGGTTTCCATGGGGCCAGAACATACAATGGGCTATGAAAGGATTGGTTTGGTTTGGTGATTGTCTTGTTTTGTATGGTAGAGCTTGGAGAGTGAAGTCTAGGTTCAAGATAGCTCAGTACAACTCAACGTACATGTTTCTAGACTCAATAAAATGAAAAGTACATACTTAGTACAAGTACAATTGCAATGATCAACTTGTTGATGATGATTTTCTTGAGCTTGATATGTTGTAGAAGATGTTCTTGACTTTGAGCTCAATGTGTCGTATTGGATCATATCAAATATTATTTTGTTAATTCTCTAAATTAGATTAACTGTTATCTAGTTTGGGTCAACAGTTCCTTCTAGTGTAGAGAATGAGAGGAATATGTGAGAGAATGGGTGAAATTTGAGAGAAAATGGTGGAGGAATGGCTCTACTTGAAAGATAACACCAAAATGAGAAAAATGAGAGTATAGAATGAAATGGAGAATGGAGGCTCTCTCTCTCTCTCTCTCTCTCTCCTTACATTCTTGCCATATATGGCTAGGTTTAGCTAATCTAGAATGTTCTACATGCCCTCCAATGTTGTCATGAAGGCTAATTACCATATGAAAGGGTTTGGACATATTTCGATAAACAGTCTAATCTCTATTCTAATTAATTGGGCATGACTAATGAATCTAAATGGTCTAGTCCATTAAGTTGGTATATAAGTCATGTCATGCTAATTGTTAGTCTTTGGTCAAGTATCTAGGCTAACCGGTTAACTAACACAAGTCTAACAATTAGGCTAGCTTCTAACCGTAATAACTAACACAATATTATTAAATAAATATACACAATATGAAATAAATAATTAGGCACAATATATAAGAAATATGAAATGACAAAAATATTCCTCTTCCGAATTTAGGTAGTTACAAATCTTGATTTGGTTGTAGCCCGAGAACCCGTCCATGAAAGACATGCGTTCTAAGCCACATGTGTTATCTATCATTACATCAGTGATCGAGAGAAGAAACTCAGACATGCTAAATTAAGATCCCGGAAGTCTATGTAGACCCTAATCTTCCTATTCTTTTTGTAACAAGAACGATGTTGGCTACCCAATCTGGGTGTTGTTCCTCGCGAATGAAACCGCTTACTATCAGTTTATTCACTTTGGTTTCAATGGCATCTATGACGTCGGGACAGAAGCATCGATGTTGCTGCTTGACAGGCTTAGCATTTGGTAGGATATTGAGTTTGTGCATTACAACTTGCGGGTCCAGCCCCGACATATCTTCATAGCTCCAGACAAAGACGTCAATATATTTCTTAATAAGTTGTACCAAGAATTCGTGGTCTTCTTCCGATATGCTTTTGCTGATGAATATGGGTTTGGGTGAGGATTCATCACCGAAGTTGATTTGCACGACCTTATCTTGTGGAAGGTTCTCGCGACTCAAAATACAATTCCTATTGAGATCTTAGGTATTGAGTCCAAGGTTCTTCCTTGAAGAACTTTAGCGTCTGGTCATCGTCCTCTTCTGGAGGGTGTGCGGATGTCATATTGATAGATAACATTTTCCTAAAGACCTCACGATGCTTGTATCGAAGTCCCAGGTAGAGGATTCAGACGAGTGAGAGTGCATCTCCACTTCAGCTTTTGAACTCTCTAGGGTTGTTGGAGGCGTTACATAGCCTAGCCCACAACGAGTGTGGTTGTAGTAATCCCGAGGCTTTCCTTTTGGAGCGGGAAGGCGTAAGGGTAAGCATCGACTTTTGCCATAATTTAGACGCCTACCATTGTTCAAATCATAACCTATCTTCTGGATGAGGTATTTTTCTTGAGGGGTATAATAGTATATTTTCATCTTGCTCATATCAAGTTCTAGTTCAACTGGGGAGAGGTCTTGATGACGTTATATCTTACCGAAGATAATGGATTTCTTCTCCTTCTTTCTTGTTGGAACCACATAGTAGACATCTCAGGATGGAAGGACTCGGTCTGCAACATGAGCGGTCGTTATTTGTGTTTGTAATGAACCTAAAGCACTATCTAAAACATATATAGCATTCCGATGTGCAAGATCAGAATAATTCAAAGACAGCCATTTTTTGATAAAATATAGAATTTTGTTCCTTGGGATTATTTCATCAAGTGATAGTACATGGGTATGGACAGCTACATATTCATCTAGTTCAGTGTATGCGATATCTGTAACTGCTGTGAGTGGAGGATTATGAGCTTTTTTAGAAAGTTTCACAACGAGAGGTGTCGAGGTCCCTGCGGCTGAGCAGTCCTCCTTTGGTGACAGCTTTTAAATCTTTCTTGGAAGTTTTGCCACAAGTGGCACTTGGGCCTTTCTATGTAGTTCGGTTATGAGAGGTTCTTGAGTTTTCCTTTGGAGCTTGATTACCAGGTGAACTGACGTGTTTGGGGTGCGTCCCTTGAGGTGAACCCTCACAAGTTCATCAAAAATTGTCTTTGCCTCTGCCTCATCATCGGCATCAGCATCTTATTCTTCTTGATGGGACGACTGGTAGAGGTATGTATCAGCATAGTAAACATTGATCCCTTTGAAGGGATCAACATCAGTAAACTCCGTCCTGACCCTTCAGTTGCTGTCAATATACTTCATACATTGGTGGAGCATAGACGACACTATCATGTATTCGTGTATCCAAGGACGCCCCAACAAGATGTTGTAGGATACATCAGTATTAATGACATAGCATGTCACCTCAGTTTGCAGATTGCATATCTGATATTTCAGGCAAATTTTGCCCAAGGGGCTACTTCTATCGGCGCTGAAGCTGCTGATAGTTATGCTGGAAGCAGACAAACGATGCAACGGTATGCCTAAGATTTGGAGTAGACTCTGAGGAATGATGTTGAGAGAGGATCCTGGAACGATGTGCATTCAGTCTACCTTGATGGCACCAATATACCATATATAGTACTATAATGCCCCAGTTCCAATATACATAGGACTAGAAATACGTAACATGCCACCCGTATACGTGCGTAGGCTACTCCAACGTGTAGATACCACGTACACATACGCAAGCTGTAAATGTAGTTTCAACAGAACATAGTCATGGGCACACTATATTTCATCCATAGAAATAAAAGAAATCTCAATCAAATAAATCATCTAAATCGATATATGAATGTTTAAAGAAAAATAATAGATGGGTGGAGACAAATCCACGATCGAGAGACAAATAGAGAAATACATAAAATAATCAAATAACCTATCCATTGAAGAAACCAAAGGTCATCAAAAAAAAGAATCCGGTCTTGGCCCGTACTTTTGCAGAATGTCATGATCATACACCTGGAGAGAGCACCAGGTCGTCAAAGGACGAATACATATAACATGCCAATAACAACTAATAATGTAAACACAAAAACTAGGTTTCCTAACCGCCTATGTGAAAATGCACTTTCAGGATAATGTTCCACGCAAGGGCTTTAGGATCAACAGATAACATAAAAGGAGTGGCAGTAAGTAGCACTCATCCGAGTCACTATCGGCCTAGGGGTGGTAATAAGTAGTACTCTGTCATGCCCCAGAACCAGAACACAGGAGAGCATGGGACAGACAGAGCCAGCTACGTATATTGGAATACAACACATATCACAATACGATCACGGCTGTCTAGATGCATGAGGGTTAATCTATAATCCATCAGTCCCTTATGGTCATGAATAAGCCTAGTGTCTCAATCTCAAGCAAGCAAACAAATATTACAAGATGTTAAATCATCAGACATATAAAAGTAAGGCATCCCAAATATTATATATTTAGATGATCATAAAGCTAGTCAAACAAAATGCGAAGACTAGCAAGAGTTAAGTCATAGATGATCAACTCTAGGATTTTGTCAATCATGTTATAGCCCTTAGGCAGACAGAAGTAAAGTTTGCAACACGAGCTAACACATGCTCGACGGCTAAATGCCTCAAAAGAATAAGTTATATTAGAATGGGAGAGAAAAATAAGAAACCCACCCGTTGCCACGGTTACTCCTAGTGTTCACCACCTAGCTGGAAAGCATTTAGATCCTCAGGTATCACTCCAAAATCTGGCCATACAAAACTAGCTGGGTCAGACCCTTGAAAGAGCAAGTACCACAACGGAGGCTCTACTTATGAACTAAAATCAGCATATAAAAGAACTGATACGAGAATATAAGTATAATATAATGACAAGAGTTAAATGAACATACTTGCTTGCATCGGGAAGAACAAGAGGTGGAATATTACTTCCATGTTAATCATGAGACAATCATTCAGGCATGACCAATCAAGTCCTACGGCTTGTAAAACAACTAAATTTCTACTATATTTTTTTTATAAATTTGGTACTAATTATTTTTTTGTATTTTTACGTGCGTAGTTGCAGTGTACGCCGCGCACGAAATTTCGTTATTATCGAATTTGCTCGACGAGTGCGAATATATACGAGCGTACATATTTTTAGAAAAACATTTTTATTTACTATTTTATAGTTTTAAAATAATATATGTAATAATTATTTTAGCTATCATACCAACATTTTCAAATCCATTATTTTATTTATTTATAAAAAGTCTTTCATTTATAATAGTTAATAATAATAAATAATATTCTTGTGCATACGTATATATTTCCTAAATATTTTATTAGTTTATATTTAAATAAAATATAATTTTCGAGATTTATTAATATTAATATTTTATTATTCGAAAAGATATTTAAAAAATAATTATTATTTTTGAAATTATTATTATTGGTATTTTGAAAAATATATTTGGAAATTATTGTAGCCATTTTAAATTTCGATTTGATTTTTAATTTAATTTAAATAGTTTAAAAGTAGAATTTATATTTAATTGGAGTTTAGATTATCTAGATTTAAATTGGAAATTAATTTGAATTAGATTTGATTTTATTGATTTAAATTGAATTTATCTCTTGGGGAATTTAAACTATCCTAATCTATATCCAACTGGGAATTCCCATCTCCTATATAAGGAGAGGTACTCATCCATAAATTCTCTATCAATTCCGTGCATCGTGTCGGTGTCGCCATTCTCCATCCACTATATTTTATTTTTACAAATACATTTTTCCGTCCGACAAATCGGACGTCCACCTCGTATCGGGACACAACCCCGGTACGGCACATCCAACACGGCATCCCCTTCCTGTCATCTCCGACATCGTCGCCACACTCATCGTTCCCATTATCAACCTCGTTCCGACAGCAACCCAAGCCACCCGACTGCCGCTGTCACCACCGACGGCCAACTACTCTCCATCCCAGGTCACCCGTTTCTACCACCACCACTACCACCAAATTAGAAGGGAAGCAATTGAACCCTCACCTGACCGCACCTCTGTCGGTGCGTCGCATCTGGTCGTACGCCGCCGGAAGCTCGACCCATCGTCGTAGCTCCTTTGTCGCTGCCATACTGCCGCGCCCCCAGACACGTACATCGATGCCAAGCCCTCCGCTCATGGCGAGGTTGGTGAGCGCCCTGCTCTTGTCTTCGCCACCCGCCAAAGTATCGGCCATCCTTGCCGCACAGCGAGCCTCCAGCATCGTACGCGGGTCCACGCTGCTCCGTTCGACCCGTGCCACCCTCATCTGTGTCCCCGCGGCCAGCCCACGGTTGCCTCCCCCCGCCGACCACGCTTCCCAGTGGCCCACCTCCACCGAGCTTCATCCGTCGCATTCGTCGGATCTGGACCCCCGCAGTGCCGGAGTTCCTCGGCGACCGCCCGACGCGGCCACCAGCGTTAGCTGCCGCTCGAGACCCCAACTTCGCCGTTCTTCTCCTTGTCGGCGACCGCGCCCCAGCAAATGACCGCCTTCCCGACCGGCGGACACCGTCCCGTCGCTCCCGCCGCCGGAGCGCACCGCCCCAAACCATGCAGCCGCCGGCGCCCAAATAACCGCCGCCATCCCGCTGGCCTGAGCCTCCCTCCGGCTTCTCCGACTTTCGCGCAGCCCCCGTAGACCGTCCGGCGTCCTCCTCCCGTGGCAAGCCCGCCGGCGAGCCGCCGTGCCTTCCCGCGCCGCTCGCCGAACCCGTGGTAAAACCCTCTCCCGATCTTCTTCCCCTCTCTCTCTCCAATTCCTTCTTTTCTCTTTCATAAAGGAAAGCCTAATACTGTTGTTTTTAATATTATTATTATTATTATTATTATTATTATTATTATTATTATTATTATTATCAGCATTATTATCATTATTATTATTTTTATTATTATTCTTATTATTAGAATTATTATTACTGCATTATCATTATTACTATTTTTATTTATTATTATTATCACTATTATTATTATGCTAAATTATAGTATTATAAAATGATTTTGGAAACTATATACAACATTAAATTAATTTGACGAATTTAGTTTAGCACTAAAAAGTAGTTCTAGATTTTTATGTATTGACAAAAATTATAGTTTTGACCTAAACTGATTTTCAAGTATTTATCTAAAATAATTTTTGTCATATTTACCGACAAATAAGTTGATCAGTAAAATATAGTTTTTAACTATTATAAATAAGTTATAAATATTCTTTAAATTACAGTTTGAAGAATTTTAGAGTTTTAAGCCTCAATAATTTTTTTTAAAGTTTTAGATAATTATGTAAAATATTTTTTTTAATAAAATATTGATTTTAAAACAGTACAAAATATATTTTTCCTTGATAGTCATGATGGTTTTTCTAAATGAGTGTATATATAAATGAGTGTATATATATATAAATGAGTGTGTATATATATATATATATATATATATATATATATATATATTTTATATTTATATATATATATATATATTAAATAAAAAGATTACCTTTTACATAAATAAAAATCAAATCTTCCTCTTAGAATATATGACTTCTGACCATGACTAACACCTACTTATTTCTTTCGGACTTCATCACATCGAACATGGCTATTGGACAAAACAGAACTGGCCAGATCATCGCACCACACCAGATGACACATCAGGCAAGACACCTTGCCTTTATTGTTTAATTTCTTGCTCAATATCATGTATATTTTATTTCTTATAAGTTGTTCATTCAAAATAGTATGTAGTTGCAAATTATTATATTGTAGTTTTCTTTTTGCATTTGGCCAAGAGTTAAGGGACCGCCTTTGTTTGTGCTGCATTCATTGGCCGACACCTGTGTACCATGATGTCACGTGTCTCATATAGATTCGGACTTGCGTACCGACCGTACATCGGTGCGTACAGGACGAGCGTTAGGGTATAACTGCTAATATAATTGCCTAGAAGACTTAGCGGTTATTAGAAATATCGTGGTGTGGATTCAGTACGAGTAGTGCATGGGGAGGATGAAGACGGTTATTAGGTGCAGGGGCTTTCACACATGTACTTTTCTCTAGCTGCCATTTGTGACTCAGCCGAGAGCTAGTGTGCCGTGCACTTATTTACTTTTCTCTAGATGCCACTAGTGCCTCGATTGAAACACAAATGTGTCGTACATTTACTTTCCTCTAGCTGCCGTTAGTGACTCACCCAAGAGCTAGTGGCCGTGCATTTATTTTTCTCTAGATGCCCCTTAGCTCTCACTCGAGTGCTAATGGGCCGTGCATTTACTTTTCTCTAGACGCCACTAGTGCCTTGGTTGAAACGCTAACGCGCCATGTTTCTAGTCTCGAGAGCCCTTGTGTGGAACGTTGTCTTCAAAATGCATTTACACATAGAATGGTTAAGGACCTTTATCTGTTTAGACATATACTTCTCTGTTGAGCTTTATTTATTCAGTAATCGGCATGATATTATGTATCTTGTTACGTCCCTCTGAGGACCTGGTTATCCTGCCAGGTGTGTGCTCTTGTCTTTCGCAGGTGTTCTAGCTCTAGCCGTGATCATCGCTATTTCTTCGAGGATGATTGCACTTGGATCGTCTTCGTTTCGCTCGCCAAACTTAATTCATTTTCCATGTATTTCTTTTCTTGCTTGTTGGTAGTGGATTTGTCTCCGCCCAACATATTGTACAAATACATTTCCATAGATGATTATATGAATTCATTATTTTCCTTTATTTTGTGTGGATGAGATTAATCATGGTTTTACTGCATTTACAGCTTATGTATCCATACGAGGCCCATGTACTTCGTATGAATACAGCTGGCATGTCTACGTTCCTAGTCCTACGTATTATGGGACTAGGGCGTTACATGTTTTTGTGGTGGCCCATGCAGGTCAAGATAAATTGTTTGGTTACTTTACCATACCAAGCAAGTCTGCGTATAGGATTAGAAGTCTAGGATCTCATCCACATACGTGACCTCTTCCCTCGATCTCATATTCGAATTTCCGTTCGACTCATCAATTGCATCTTGCTTGATTCCTCCTATCATTATTCTTATCTTCACTTCGTGCTTGCTAGAGATTGACCATACTAGTTAGATGTCCCAAAGACCCTCAGCTTAATTCTTTAAGTTGGGTAGAATACCCCACGACCTGACACCCCCTTGACCATTAAGGAGAATACAAATAGGATTATCTAGACTATAGGGACTAGAGGGATTTAACCCATTTGGTCAACCAAGCCTTGGTCAATAAAACCGTAGAATGATGGTATAGGAATAAACAAGACTTAGATTCTCATGACTCTTAGACTATTCATATTTGTTCTTATTTCATCTACCATCGTGCCTATGTACTACTATCTAGACTAATGATGCTAACATAGCCTAGTATTTGCAAGCTAATTCTTTCTCGAGCTTGATCAAGGCATATGCTAATGAGCGCCCGCTCACTAATATATTGTTTAATCAGAACCGGTGCATGATGGTCTGATCAACCGAGTGCACTTTGGTTCACCTTTTTCATATATCAATCTACGTGGATGGGATGTAGTTGAACTTTCTCCTTAGAATTCCATCCACGACTGCCTTGACGATTCTTTTGAAACCTATACGACCGTCTTTGAACCACGTATTCGTAATCGATAATATTGTCCTTGCACTCCTTATTTTTTTTGCCTTCAATCATTTTAGAAGGACAAAGGCGTGTGCTAGAACTTTCCTCTAGCTTTTCTATCAATTATGACCATCATCACTCGATGTTGCTATATCTTCATCCTAAAACTATTTGTCTTTTTCCTTGATCCTAAACCTACCATCGTGACCTTCTAAATCATTTGAATAATCCCAATCGTTCTCCTATTTTCATGCCTTCGACCTAGACGTCCACTACTACCTCTCCTAAAGGCTCTAGAAATTAATTCCCTTGATCTACTCAATTCGTGTTATCATGATTTCATTGCCTTACCAAGCAACCCTCCATATCCATGACTATTTTCGAATTTATCAAATTCATGACCTACTAAATGATTGTTTATGTTAAGGCGTTATTTCTTTGCCTCGCCCGAAAACTTGTCATATTCTCATTATCGATATACCCCTTGTACCTTCTGAACCCCCTACTTATTCTTAATTTCGAGGACGAAATTCTTTTAAGTTGGGTAGGATGTAAAATCCCTAAATTTCTACTATATATTTTTTTATAAATTTGGTACTGATTATTTTTTTTGTATTTGTACGTGCGTAGTTGCAGTGTACGTCGCGCACGAAATTTCGTTATTATCGAATTTGCTCGACGAGTGCGAATATGTGCGAGCGTACATATTTTTAGAAAAACATTTTCATTTATTATTTTATAGTTTTAAAATAATATATGTAATAATTATTTTAGCTATCATACCAACATTTTCAAATCCATTATTTTATTTATTTATAAAAAGTCTTTCATTTATAATAGTTAATAATAATAAATAATATTCTTGTACATACGTATATATTTCCTAAATATTTTATTAATTTATATTTAAATAAAAATGTAATTTTCGAGATTTATTAATATTAATATTTTATTATTCAAAAAGATATTTAAAAAATAATTATTATTTTTGAAATTATTATTATTGGTATTTTGAAAAAAATATTTGGAAATTATTGTGGCCATTTTAAATTTCAAATTGATTTTTTAATTTAATTTAAATAGTTTAAAAGTAGAATTTATATATAATTGGAGTTTACATTATCTAGATTTAAATTGGAAATTAATTTGAATTAGATTTGATTTTATTGATTTAAATTGAATTTATCTCTTGGGGAATTTAAACTATCCTAATCTATATCCAACTGGGAATTCCCACTTCCTATATAAGGAGAGGTATCCATAAATTCTCTATCAATTCCGTGCATCGTGTTGGTGTCGCCATTCTCCATCCACTAAATTTTATTTTTACAAATATATTTTTTCGTCCGACAAACCGGACGTTCACCTCATGTCGGGACACAACCCCGGCACGGCACATCCAACACCGCATCCCCTTCCTGTCATCTCCGATACCGTCGCCACACTCATCGTTTCTATTATCAACCCTGTTCCGACAGCACCCCCAAGCCACCCGACTGCCGCTGTCACCATCGACGGCCAACTACTCTCCATCCCAGGTCACCCGTTTCCACCACCACCACTACCACCAAATTAGAAGGGAAGCAATCGAACCCTCACCTGACCGTGCCTCTGTCGGTGCGTCGTATCTGGTCATGCGCCGCCGGAAGCTCGACCCGTCGCCGTAGCTCCTCTGTCGTCGCCAAACTGTCGCGCCTAGACCCGCACATCGATGCCAAGCCCTCTGCTCATGGCAAGGCTGGTGAGCGCCCTGCTCTTGTCGTCGCCACCCGCCAAATTGTCTGCCATCCTCGCCGCACAGCGAGCCTCCAACATCGTGCGCGGGTCAACGCCGCTCCGTTCGACCCGCGCCACCCTCATCTGCGTCCCCGCGGCCAGCCCACGGTTGCCTCGCCACCGCCGACCGCGCTTTCCAGTGGCCCACCTCCACCGAGCTTCATCTGCCGCGTTCGCCGGATCAGGACCCCCGCTGTGCCGGAGTTCCTCGGCGACCGCCCGATACGACCACCAGCGTTAGCCGCCGCTCGAGACCCCAACTCCGCCGTTCTTCTCCCTGTCGGCGACCGTGCCCCAGCAAATGACCGCCTCCCCGACCGGCGGACACCATCCCGTCGCTCCCGCCGCCGGAGCGTGCCGTCCCAAACCACGCAGCCGTCGGCGCCCAAATAACCGCCGCCATCCCGCTGGCCTGAGCCTCCCTCCGGCTTGTTCGACTCCCCGCAGCCCCCGTAGACCGTCCGGCGTCCTCCTCCCGTGGCAAGCCCGCCGGCGAGCCTCGTCGTGCCTTCCTGCGCCGCCCGCTGAACCCGTGGTAAAACCCTCGCCCGATCTTCTTCCCATCTCTCTCCAATTCCTTCTTTTCTCTTTCATAAAGTAAAGCCTAATACTGTTGTTTTTAATATTATTATTATTATTATTATTATTATTATTATTATTATTATTATTATTATCAGCATTATTATCATTATTATTATTTTTATTATTATTCTTATTATTAGAATTATTATTACTGTATTATCATTATCACTATTATTTTTTATTATTATTATCACTATTATTATTATGCTAAATTATAGTATTATAAAATGGTTTTGTAAACTATATACAACATTAAATTAATTTGACGAATTTAGTTTAGCACTAAAAAGTCGTTCTAGATTTTTATGTATTGACAAAAATTATAGTTTTGACCTAAACTGATTCTCAAGTATTTATCTAAAATAATTTTTAGAGTTTTAAGCCTCAATAATTTTTCTTAAAGGTTTAGATAATTATGTAAAATATTTTTCTTAATAAAATATTGATTTTAAAACAATACAAAATATATTTTTCCTAGATAGTCATGATGGTTTTTCTAAATGAGTGTATATATATATATATATATATATATATATATATATATATATATATAACTTAAAAAAAAGATTGCCTTTTACATAAATAAAAATCAAATCTTCCTCTTAGAATATATGACTTCTGACCATGACTAATCACCTACTTATTTCTTTCGGACTTCATCACATCGAACATGGCTATTGGACAAAACAGAACTGGCCAGATCATCACACCACACCAGATGACACATCAGGCAAGACACCTTGCCTTTACTGTTTATTCTTGCTCAATATCATGCATGTTTTATTTTTCATAAGTTGTTCTTTCAAAACAGTATGTATTTGCAAATTATTATATTGTAGTTTTTTTTATGCATTTGGCTTAGAGTTAAGGGACCACCTTTGTTTGTGCCGTATTCATTGGCCGACACCTGTGTACCACGATGTCACGTGTCTCATATAGATTCGGACCTGCGTACCGACCGTACATCGGTGCGTATAGGACGAGCGTTAGGGTATAACTGCTAATATAATTGCCTAGAAGACTTAGTGGTTATTAGAAATATCGTTTTGTGGATTCAGCACGAGTAGTGCATGGGGAGGATGAAGACAGTTATTAGGCGCAGGGGCTTTCACAGATTTACTTTTCTCTAGCTGCCATTTGTGACTCAGCCGAGAGCTAGTGTGTCGTGCACTTATGTACTTTTCTCTAGATGCCACTAGTGCCTCGGTTGAAACACAAATTTGCCGTATATTTACTTTCCTCTAGCTGCCGTTAGTGACTCACCCAAGAGCTAGTGGTCTTGTATTTATTTTTCTCTAGATGCCCTTAGCTCTCACTCGAGTGCTAATGGGCCGTGCATTTACTTTTCTCTAGACGCCACTAGTGCCTTGGGTGAAACGCTAACGTGCCGGGTTTCTAGTCTCGAGAGCCCTTGTGTGGAATGTTGTCTTCAAAATGCATTTACACATAGAATGGTTAAGGACCTTTATCTGTTTAGACATATACTTTTCTGTTGAGCTTTATTTATTCAGTAATCGGCATGATATTATGTGTCTTGTTACGTCCCTCTGAGGACCTGGTTATCCTGCCAGGTGTGTGCTCTTGTCTTTCGCAGGTGTTCTAGCTCTAGCCGTGATCATCGCTATTTCTTCGAGGATGATTGCACTTGGATCGTCTTCGTTTCGCTCGCCAAACTTATTTTATTTTCCATGTATTTCTTTCCTTGCTTGTTGGAAGTGGATTTGTCTCCGCCCAACATATTGTACAAATACATTTCCATAGATGATTATATAAATTCTTTATTTTCTTTTATTTTGTCTGGATGAGATTAATCATAGTTTTACTGTATTTATAGCTTATGTATCCATACGAGGCCCATGTACTTCGTATGAATACAGTTGGCTTGTCTACGTTCCTAGTCCTACGTATTATGGGACTGGGGCGTTACACGGCTTGCAATCATTAGCTAACTATGGTTATCACAGGCTTAGTTACTAATGTAGGAACGAAATCGTAAAGCACAATACTCTAGAGAGGGGGTGAATAGAGTTGGCAGCGGAATAATGCTAATTAAAAAATGTTAGCAGCAAGATCACAGAATAATAATCATAACTAAATAATGTAAAGGCAGAGATAAGAAAGCAAACGCAAAGACAGCGATGTATACTGGTTTTTCTCTGTTGAGGACTAGTCCAGTCGGTAGAACTCTTGCTACCAGTTGAATCCACTATTGGCAAAACTGCAAGTTTTCTTATGAAGTCCTTACAACTTCTACAACGCGAGCTTTGATACGAAGAACTCGTCCAACTTCAATTGTGAAGAGGTATTCTTCTATCAAGCCTTCTGATTAGAATCACTCTGAAACTTCTAGACCGCACCGCACTGGCAAATCGACTAGAGGATTGTAACTGGCTTGGGATATGAAAATTAAAGCTCGAGAAAAACTCTTTGGAAGACTGAAAGCTTTTTAGAAGAGAGAAGATTGAAAGTGAATGAGTGAGTTAAAATGATCGAAATCCTTCTCTATTTATAGGAGTTCCAAAGACAGAATTCGGGCAGAATTCGGGCAGAACTCGATGAAAAAATCTCGGTCAAATCCGCAACTGCAGGAGGACCAAGTTCCAAGGAATTCAAAAACAAAACGGCCACTAACCGAACTCTGGCCGAACTCTGGCCAAGTTCTGTCAGCGTTAGGTTATGGTTTTAAAATTAGTTTTTGGAGAATTTTGAAAACCTTTTTGAAAACCTTTTTGGAGCTTTTGTAAATACGAATGTTTTACAAAACTAAGGACATTTTAAAAACAGTTTGAAATCTTTTTAGAATAGCCTATTTGCCAGTACGACTCGGTGAACAAAGTATTCCTAGACTCAAATAAAATGAAAAATATATTGCTCAAAGAAATACAGACTCGAACAGGCAAACAGCGCTTCGGTCTTGAACTGTGTAGATAGCTGTTCTTGATCATGTCCAAGAGTCCGAAATGTCCTGACTAGTTCCATATATCGAGACAGAGTTTGATCAATTATTAAAATCAGTTTAACCATATGACCAATGGGCCAACAATCTCTCCCATTTTGATAATTGATAAACTATGAATGATATAACATCTAAGCTTGGAATCAAATCAAAAAATAGTAAAGTAAAATTGTTCATATCCTGCATGCATTTTCTCAAAAGATGTTAGATCCTTATTTCTCCCCCGTTGTCACTTAACAAAATAATTACAAAAGAGAAAGCTCCCCCGCAATCAATGTATAAGTAACAAACAGTGAAAAACACAAGAAAAATAATGTCTCATGCAGTTTATAATATAACAGAGAATTAATTCACAGGCAGTTTATAATATAGAAGCAGATAAAGATGCTATAAATAAATAAATAAACTGATGTGAAAGATAAACTACGAATCCCATAAAGATAAAATGATGTTCAAGAGACAAAAAAAATATCCAGTACAAGTCTGATAATAAAAAGATAAAAAGACAGAAACTTGGAATGTCGGAGCATTTTCAAGTGTACAGTAGACAATATCTAAGTCTCAAAAATCAACTAATATATCACATCTCCTCATCATCATCATCATCATCATCAGCATGACCGGCATGTCCAGAGGGACCAACTCCAGAAGTACCAGCGCCAGAAGGGTGAGGAGGGGCGCCAGTGTAAAACTCACCGATATAGTCTCGAGGAGCACGGTCAGAACGGTACCAATCATATGCGTTACCGGGCTGAAAGTAGGCATGAACAGCCTCATCCTCACAGCGGTAACCAGAGAAGGCTGGATCTCTAGGAATAGAACCGGCAGAATGTCCAGTCTGAGCAAATCGAAGATCAGCGAGAGAATTTGCTATCGCCTGATAACGAGTGACATCGCGGAACTCACGTTCGTGGGCCATATCCGTCATCGAGACGTGTAAATCAGAAAGATGCTGGTGTATGCCTTCAAAGGTCATGGCATACTGCTGAGTAGGTGGAGGAGGTGGAGCAGTAGGAGGAGCAGCAGCAGTCATACTACGACGAGATAGCTTAAGAAACTTGGGCTCAGGGTCTTGAGTACAAGTTGACAAATCAATATCAAAACGCTGGAAGATGCGTGAAAGAATCATCGCATAAGAGAGATTTCTATCTCTTGCACGACAACGTCCCATCATCTGGATAATAGTCTTAGGGGCAGAAAAAAGAATCCCCTTAAGAATGTGATACATAGCAGATAGTTCAAGTGATGTGATATCATCCTTTGAAGTAGACTTCGGAAGGAGAGTGGAGTAGATGATGCGGTGCAATTCATAATTAAACAAGTTCAAGTTGTTTGCCTTGAACTTTCCATAGCGAACTCGATCAGGTGCACAAAGTTCAGCTTTGAAACTAGCAAGTGTCGTGCCGTCAGGGAAATCAAATTCAGTGATATCAACAAGCGGTGCACCTTCGTTAGATAGACCAAGGATTTCTGCTAAGAGGACATCAATGAACTCGATGTCTAGTCCGCCAACACGAGTACTTACGTCAAACATGTTTAATATGATATTGCAGTAGAAAAGTCTAATGGCATTAGTTGCTACCGGAAAACAAAGTTTAACAACGTGTTGTAACCCTAATGCCTCAAAATAAGGGCAGTATTCTGGAAACACAGTCCATTTGATAGGAGAGCCTGTGCATATGGATCTCATGGAAAAGTCTCCATACCACAGAAGGGCTTGATCTAGGGTTTGAAAATAAAATCCATCGAACGCGCCATCGCTCGATTGAACTGGTGAAAAGAGGGAATCCGTGGGTGGATTCGAAGATGATCCTTCCTCACTAGGATTGGTCGTCTTCTTCCTCTTGAAGGGGTTAAATCCCTTAGGCGGCATTGTGCAATAAAAGTAAATATGCACGAAATTGAAAGGAGGAGAAATATGAAGTTATACCTCCCGAGATTCAAGTATGTTGTAGAGGACAACGATCTTCGCACGAATACAAAATTTGGATGGATTTTACCACGTAGATAGGGAGAAACGGAGTGGTGAAGAACTAGGGTTTGAGGGCTCTCGCGCGACTGCTGTTGCTGTGATGGTGGTGTTTAGAAGCAATGAAGAAGAAAGGCTCTCGGGTTCTGGTTATATAACCGGATACCTTGAACCGAACTCGGGCCGAATTCGGTTCGAAGTCTGGCCGAATTCTCCTGGGGTTGGTTTGGAACACTTTCTTTTTTATTGACTCATTTCAAAGATTTAATTCAAAGATTAGTAATTTTAACATTCAATTAATATAATTAATGTTATTTTATAGATTAAATATCGTTACATAGCGACTGTCTCAGATTAGCTGTAGGAGTACTGTCCCAGCTGGCGGAGGTTCACCGGAGAATTCTTAAGTACCGCTTCGCTTCAACCGTAGTTGTGGTGACAGACAGACTCTTTATTGGCTTATCTCTAACACAGTTTTTGCGTATTGAAATAAAATCATAAAACAAAATTAATTAACATTATTGACGTCCAAAATTCCTAATTCCCGACGTAAATAATTGAAACGATCTTCTGCTAGAGGTTTTGTGAAGATGTCAGCTAATTGATTCTCAGTATCTATGTACATAAGGTCAATATCTCCATTTTGATGATGATCTCTAAGAAAATGATGTTGGATCTCGATATGCTTAGTACGAGAGTGACATACTGGATTCTTAGTCAAATTAATTATGCTCGTGTTGTCACAGAAAATGGGAATGTGTGTGTAAAATAAATCATAGTCTTCTAAGGTTTGTTTCATCCATAAAATCTGAGCACAACAATGTCCTGCGGCGATATACTCAGCCTCTGTTGTTGATAGGGCTACATAATTTTGCTTTTTACCAAACCATGAGACTAAAGCTTTGCCTAAGAAATGACATGTGCCACTGGTACTTTTTCTATCAACTTTGCATCCAGCAAAATCTGCATCCGAGTAACCAATAAGGTCAAAGGACTTAGTTTTGGGATACCATAAGCCAACAGAAGAAGTACCCTTAAGGTATCGAAAGATACGCTTAACTGCGCACAGATGTGATTCCTTTGGATTAGCTTGAAAACGTGCACACAGGCAAACACTAAACATAATATCTGGACAACTAGCAGTTAAATAAAGTAAACTACCGATCATACATTGATACTTACGTGTGTCGACCGGCTTGCCTTGTTTATTAATATCAAGCTTTGTTGAAGTTGCCATCGGAGTGCCAATAGTTTTGACATTGTCCAGATCAAACTTCTTTAGCAAATCTTTTGTATACTTGGCTTGATTTATGAATTTCCCATTGTCAGTTTGTTTAATTTGCAGTCCGAGAAAGAATTTCAGCTCTTCCATCATGCTCATCTCAAACTCATTCTGTATACACTTAGAGAATTCTTGACACAGAGATTCATCAGTAGATCCAAATATAATATCATCAACATAGACTTGTATCAAGAGAAGCTTGTCATTAAAAGATTTAATAAAAAGTGTAGTGTCAACCTTGCCTTTTGAAAAACTATTGTCAAGTAGGAAAGAGCTTAGACGATCATACCAAGCACGAGGGGCTTGTTTTAAACCATATAAAGCTTTCTTCAACATGAAAACATGATCAGGGTTTTTAAAAATCTGTGAAACCTGGAGGTTGTGCTACAAAAACTTCTTCTTTCATAAAACCATTTAAAAATGTACTCTTGACATCCATTTAAAATAATTTGAAATTATGAAAACATGCAAATGCACATAACATACGAATGGATTCTAATCTCGCAACTGGGGCATAAGTCTCTTCGTAGTCGATACCTTCTTCCTGATTGTATCATTGAGCTACGAGTCGAGCCTTATTACGAGTCACTAAACCATTCTCATTCAGTTTATTTCAGAATACCCAACGGGTGCCAATGATCGAATGATCAATAGGCTTGGGAACAAGTTCCCAAACTTGATTCCGTTCAAATTGGTTTAATTCCTCTTGCATAGCATCTATCCAAAAACTATCACTACATGCTTCATCAATAGTTTTGGGTTCTAGCTGTGAAATGAATGCAACACTAGAAACAATATCTCTATTGGATGTACGAGTACTTACACCTTTGGCAATATCACCAATTACCAAATCCTTTGGATGATCAGCTGTAAATTTTAATCTTTTCGGAAGACTCTGAAGGTAGCTGGTTCCTGGATCTTCTCTAGGAGGATCAGCTAGTGCCGAGCTTGGTTGAGAATCAGCTGGTGTTGAGCTTGGTACAGTTAGATCTTCGTCATTGTCATCGATAGTCATTTGATTCAGTTCATCAAAGGTGACGTTGATTGACTCTTCGATGATCATAGTTCGTTTGTTGAGGACTCTGTATCCTTTGCTCTTGGCCGCATAACCTAAAAATATACCTTCATCGGCCTTTTCGTCAAACTTTCCCAAATTATCTTTTGTATTAAGAATAAAGCACTTACAACCAAATATTCTAAAATATGTAACTGATGGAATTCTATCAAACTATAACTCATATGGAGTATTCTTCGATTTGGGTCGAATTAGAACTCTATTGAGAACAAAACAAGCTGTATTGACAGCTTCAGCCAAGAAATATTTGGGTAGACTAAACTGGTTTAACATTACTCTGGCCATTTCGGATAGAGTTCTGTTCTTACGTTCCACAACTCCATTTTGTTGTGGAGTCCTAGGGCAGGAGAACTCGTGTACAAAACCGTGTGTGTCACAAAATTGCTCAAACTTCGCATTCTCGAATTCGCCTCTATGATCGCTTCTAATACGAGTGATCATGTAACCTTTTTTATTCTGTACTTTCTTACAAAAGGCGACAAATTCGAATAATGTATCATTCTTGCGTGCCAAAAAGTATACCCACGTGTATCTAGAGTAATCGTCTATAATTACAAAAGCATATAACTTACCTCCGAGGCTAGCAACTCTGCTAGGACCAAATAAGTCCATATGTAGCAATTGTAGAGGTCTAGTAGTGCATACTGCGTTTACTGACTTGAATATGGATCTAGTAGCTTTGTTTTTTTTCACATTGGCTGCATAACGAATCCTTCTTGAATGTTATATCCGGTAAACCACGTACTAGCTTCTTCATAGATAATCTTGAGATTGTGTCCATATTTGCGTGACCGAGTCTCATATGCCACAGTTGACTCTCATCACTTTTAGCCATTAAACATCTACCTGAAATGTTAGTTTCTTCCAACAAATAGAAAATATATATGTTATCTTCCCTGATACCTTCAAAGATAGAACTACCAGTTGAGCTATCAACTATAGAACATTTGTCTTTGCCAAAGTTGATGCCATAACCATGATCAGCTAGATGACTTATGCTGAGTAGATTACGTTTCAACTCGGTAACCAGACAGACATCCTTAATCACAGGATAGGGAGACTTACCAACATCACCGATACCAATGATATACCCTTTCAAGTTGTTACCGAAGGAGACATAACCTTCCTTCTTTTTCTTCGACAGTATTACAAATAATGTAGCGTCACCGGTCATATGCCGTGAACAACCGCTGTCAAGAATCCATTTGCTTTTAGCATGTGAAAGGTGTTCCACCTACAAAACAGTTTGCAGATGAAACTTTTGGTACCCATTTCTTGTAGGGTCCTAAAATGTTAGCTTTTGGTATCCATGCATAAATATTTAAATCAACAAGTTTTCTGATTCTACATGTAGGAGAAATATGACCAGTGTGGCCACAATAATGACATTGTGCATGTTTAGTGTTGAAAGCTGAGTGGTGTGCATGGTTGGTAGGTTTAGGTTTTCTAGTATAGAAAAAAGGCATACCTATAATCCTGTTTGGGCTTAACCTTTTGGGGTAAAGGTTTGATAGGGTTAGGTCTGACAGTGTTTGGTTTGGGAATGTTCCGATTATTCGGTAAGTGACACGTGTTAGGATAGGAAGCAGCAGCCTCAAGCTGTTTTCCTAACCTAATTTCTAATCTTTTGGAAGTGTCATACAACTTAGTATAGTCAGAAGTGAGTGCTTCCATTCTGACTTGTGCACATTGAAGACTTTTCTTCTCTTTAGAAAGTTATTCTTTCAGTTGGTCAATAACCTTGTCTTTCTCTTCAGATGACTTGGTAGTCTCGTGTAATAAGAGCTTGACAGATGAAAGCTCACCAGACTCACTAACATTATTTCTAACCTCAGCTAGTTGGTCGATAAGTCTTCCTATTTCACCTTTGTACTCTTTGAGTACCTTCTTAGAGGTCTGATATTTGCTACGCAGTTTCCTGTAATCACTTATCAGTTCACTGAAGGCATCTCCTAATTGCTCAAAGGTGAAGTCATCATATGTATCAACTACAGGTTCAGAGAGTACCTGATCGGATGCCATAAAGTATACATTTGCAGCGTCTTCTGATTGTTCATCTTCTAAGTCGCTGGCTTCACTTTCATGCCATATGCTGGTGTTGGCATATCTCCGAGATGTTGATCTCTTGAGGTTCCCTTTCTCATTTCTATTGCTCTTCTTGTTTGATGATGAGTTTGTAGGACAATCCTTCTTCATATGTCCCTTCTTCTTGCAGCTATAGCAGACAGCATCATCTTGATACCAGTTGTTGCTGCTATTATTTTCTTTGGCTTTCTTCTTATATCTCATGAATCTTTTGAATTTCCTTGCTAGGAGTGCCTGATCTTTAGCATCAGATTCACTACTGTCTGAATCACCTTCAGCAGCTTTTTTGTACTGAGCCTTGAAAGCGATCGTCTTCTCCTTTGGTGCAGGATCTTTAAAATCTTGTAGCTCCAGTTCATGAGTGAGTAGCTTACCCATGAATACTTCGAGGGACATAGTTGTGAGGTCGTTCCCTTCAATGATCGCAGTAGCCTTTGGAATCCAGTTCTTGGTAAGTGCTCGCAGGAGTTTACGAATCTTTTCATGGTTACTGTAATCTTTGCCTAGGGAGGACAAAGGATTTATAATATCCAAGAATCTTTCGAACATCTGAGTAACTGTTTCGTTGGGTTTCATCTTGAACACCTCATACTCTTGAGTAAGTCTGCTGACCTTTGATTCTTTGACTTAAGTCGTACCTTCATATGTGACTTCAAGAAGCTTCTACACTTCATTCGCAGTTGTGCAGATAGACACCCTGTTAAATTCAGTTCTGTCTAAAGCACAAAATAAAGCGTTAATAGCACGTACGTCAAGACCAGCATGTTTCTTTTCTTCCTCTGTATATCTGTTATGGGGTTTTTCAATTAAAACTCCATAAATATTTATACGAGGTGGCTTTTGATAGCCATCAATAACCATAAATCAAAGTCAAGTGATTTCAAGAAGAAACTCATCCGTGTTTTTTAATAGGTATAGTTTGTACCATCAAACTGTGGAGGTCTGTTTGTGGCCTGGCCTTCACTTATGAATTTCACAGTTGCCATGTGTTGTGCTGTGATCTATATAACAATTAGTTAAATGAATAAATAATTATAATGTTACCTTGCTTTACCGATAACACCCGCTCTGATACCAATTGTAGGAACGAAATCGTAAAGCACAATACTCTAGAGGGGGGTGAATACAGTTGGCAGCGGAATAATGCTAGCAAGATCACAGAATAATAATCACAACTAAATAATGTAAAGGCAGAGATAAGAAAGCAAACGCAAAGACAACGATGTATACTGGTTTCCCTCTGTTGAGGACTAGTCCAGTCGGTAGAACTCTTGCTACCAGTTGAATCCACTATTGGCAAAACTGCAAGTTTTCTTACAAAGTCCTTGCAACTTCTACAACTTGAGCTTTGATACGAAGAACTCGTCCAACTTTAATTGTGAAGAGGTATTCTTCTATCAAGCCTTCTGATTACAATCACTCTGAAACTTCTAGACCGCATCACACTGGCAAATCGACAAGAGGATTGTAACTGGCTTGGGATCTGAAAATTAAAGCTCGAGAAAAACTCTTTGGAAGACTGAAAGCTTTTTAGAAGATAGAAGATTGAAAGTGAATGAGTGAGTTAAAATGATCGAAATCCTTCTCTATTTATAGGAGTTCCAAAGACAGAATTCTGGCAGAATTCGGGCAAAATTCGGGCAGAACTCGATAAGAAAATCTCGGTCAAATCCGCAACTGCAGGAGGACCAAGTTCCAAGGAATTCAAAAACAAAACGGCCACTAACCGAACTCTGGCCGAACTCTGGCCGAGTTCTATCAGGGTTAGGTTATGGTTTTAAAATTAGTTTTTGGGGAATTTTGAAAACCTTTTTGAAAACCTTTTTGGAGCTTTTGTAAATATGAATGTTTTACAAAACTAAGGACATTTTAAAAATAGTTTGAAATCTTTTTGGAATAGCCTATTTGCCAGTACGACTCGGTGTACAAAGTATTCCTAGACTCAAATAAAATAAAAAATACATTGCTCAAAGAAATACAGACTCGAACAGGCAAACAACGCTTCGGTCTTGAACTGTGTAGATAGCTGTTCTTGATCATGTCCAAGAGTCCGAGATGTCCTAACTAGTTCCATATATCGAGACAGAGTTTGATCAATTATTAAAATCAGTTTGACCATATGACCAATGGGCCAACAACTAAAAGATGCAGTTGAGACATTTCTGCAGTCATAAGTCCTACAAGCCATCCAGGCTATCCAGGCGAAAGTTGTAATGCCCCGCTTCAGATGGTACATTACGATGAGCCGTTGACTCGAAGAGTCGCATTGACCCGATGAAGTATTGATGCAAATCGATGCAAGAGTTACGTTGGCTTGAAAGAAAGCTTTGAGTCGATTCGAATCTATAAATCAAAGCAAGGCAAGGCATAAGTTCGATTCAAAAAGATATTGATTTTAGTTGACTTTGTGTGAAGGCTACGGTTTTATACTAAATTATAAGAGGTCGACATTTTGCCTTATTCGCAAAGGTGTTTGCAAAACCAAATCCTCGCCTTGTAACGGATTATGGCATGGACACGGTAAGCCAAATCAGTCGAATAATTCAATGGAATGGCTAAGTCAGAAGAGTTAGCCATACAACCAAGTTATGGAATCGAGCCGCATCAGCTCGATGAAACGACATGGCATATCGGACTAAGGTGGGCGGGTTCATGACTCTTCTCCCCTACTCCTTCACGTCTAATAAAATATATCCTTATATGCGTATGCTACTATTATGTTAACGAGAATGGCTCAAATCGAGTAAAGGTCTTAGTGTGTGTCGAACATTAAGATAGAACATTGAACCATTGAGGCGACGTGCATCATGTGTACGAGTCGCGATAGAATATTGATGCTAGAATATTAAAAGTCATGACTCGGAAGAATATTGAACACTAAGGCTTAGAACATGGAAATATAATATCATGGCGTGCATCGAATGTACGACTTGAATAAAAAAAGATATATGTGTCAAAGTGTACGTATGTGCACGGGACTCATAAAAGATAGCTTCATGGCAAACAGAACGATTATGGCACGAATGTTGTGACAGAACTGTCGGATGTGTATGGTGCCTTCAAAATGTTTATGGCATTCGGGGCGATTAATAATGAAAATTGATTAAGTTGGGGCATTGTGCCAATAGAGTAGAGATAGGCGAACTTGTTTGGTTGTGTAAAACTCAGGACGCGTTGCATATGGTCAATGGACTTGGATGAATGGCTCATGCACGGGCGTGCTTCCCTTGAACGTAGAATCGTCGGGGCGTTGGGAGCGTTCGACCGCGAAGGAAATTAAGGGGTATTGGTGGTGCACTTCATTCAGACGGGTAACACCCTCCTATTGATGTGATAAGTCACAATACTAGTAAGTTTGGGATCCTTTGGATATTGGGCTAGCAACCCGTGCCAAAGCGATCGTCGGCTTACAATTTAAGATGCCAGTCCATTACGGAGCGGAACGTCGTGACCTTCACATAGATAGGACTGGTAGGCTAAGACTAGCATTGGGTGTAGGCTCAGAGCCTGCCACCCTTATGCTTATGTTAAGGTTGCTTGGTTGGCTGCATGATTTGTATGATTGGTTACGCAAATTTCTAACGCTTGTAGGCTAGGCAAAACGAGACAGAGATGGGCACGATCACCATATTTATGTTCATATTATGTCTAATTGTATCTGTTATAAGGATACGGTATTGGGCACAATTATGATTCAGTTGCTATTGATAACTGCTTGAATATTGCCATGAAACTGATCCTAAGGCTAAATAGAAAGATCACCAAATAAAGATGCATGCTTCACTAAATTTACTTAGTGTTGGATTAGTCGAGTGGATCTTGATCAGTACAGCGAGGACGAAAGTACTAATCCTTCACTAGTTTGCTCACAGGTTTAGGATACGTTCGGCTCAGGACGGGGCTTCGCTTGGACGTGCCGAAGCATGGAATCCTTAGCGTTTCGAGGCGAGCTACCTCATTGGCGTTCGGACTTGCAATATGGAGATGTTCGGCCGAAGACTACTTGTTGGCTATAAAGAGGCATAATGTATAGAACAATACAATCCTTTGTGAGCTAGAGAAATCATGAGCATTGTAGCCAGTTGGCATATTCAGTTGGGCTATTCAAAGCCTTTGTAATCTTTATTTCATTATTAATAAAAAAAGATTCTTATTATATACTCTATTTTCTTCTGCTGTTTATGCTATCAATTTGAGATAAACTTACATGAACCTGTTATCTTGTCTTGCACGAGTACAACTTTTGGCTCGTGCGGCATCACGTCCCAGTAAGGACGATGATTTGGATAAAATCTAGCGAAGATGAGCGATTTCTCATGTCGGGACATGATAAAAGTTACGAGAGTTATCAAGTTATAAGAGTTATCAAGATTTTGGCTGTACTTGAGTACTTAGGATACAAGAAGTACAACACATGACAGTGTGCTGGAAATGTGCCCTACTTATGAGACTCGTCTCACAGTATCGGTATTTATATCCGGATACATATTTTATAGTGTATTTCAGATTTTTTTGGTTTTCGGAACGCTTTTAAATTTTTCCAAAATTGTTGGTTTCTCCTTGACCGGCATACCGCTAGTATACCGATGTATACCAATGGCACACCATCCGGACAGATTTTCCATATTTAGATATTTTCATGAATAGTATTTTCGATATTTTTGTGAATAGTATTTTCGATATTTTGATGAATAGTGTTTAGATATTTTTATGAATAGTATAGATGCATCCTATTACCCAATGGATACTTGGTTTTCTTTGGACGGCCACGATTGATTTAAATCGGGACATGGATCACCATCCAACAATCAAGATTAATTTTCCCCTATATATATATATATATATATATATATATATATATATATATGTATATATATATATATATATATATATATATATATACTCTTTTACTTTCTCTCTCCTTCCTCTTTTTATTCTTTCTTCCTTTCCTCTTCACTTTCATTCCTCTACCTCAAGAGCATAGGAAAGCTTGGCCTTGAGGCCTAGAGTGTGGTTTCGTATCCCTCTTGGTGGCGGAGTGGAAGATTAGGCTGGAGCTTAACCTAGGCAAGTACATCTTGCCAAATTCTTGAACCATATTATTTTGTTGTTATTTTTGTTTTCATTGGTATTAAATTCTTAGAATTTTTCTAAACTCATTTTGTTAAAAATATTTTCCTCATGATTATTGTCTATATGCATGTTTCTAAATTTGGTTAGAACTACGTTTTGATTTATTGTTAAATTCCACTATTGACCTAGTAGAAAACTCGGTGTCGAGAGTGATATTGGTGTTACCACCATGGATCTTGGTCACATATGTAATATGAGGCCCTCACCTAGTTTGTATACAATGGATTTTGAGTTTGGTGGAAATCGAAACCCGTTTCGATGTCCCGAAAACCTATTTTTAGAGTAGTTTGAGGTATTGATCGATCAAATTTTTTAATTTTTAAAAACTAATACTTCCATATTGTAGAGAATTTAATTCTATGCGATTTTGACTTTTGAAAATCCGAATTTCGATTTAAAATGAAGTTTTTATGGTCGAAACAAGTTTTGAGAAATTATGGGATTTCGTTGATATCCAAAAAATTAGAATTCCGACGGAATATTGATGTATATCGATGGTATACTAATTTTCTACCCAAAAACTTATTATCTTTGGCCAAAATACCGTCGGTGTACTGTAGTATACCGTCGGTACACCGATTTTGGCTATTTTAGGCTATTTTTGCCCGTTTCTGCTCGTTTTTGTCCGTTTATGATATTTTCTTCGACTTTAATAAATTTATAACATAATTGGATGACGTTGTATACTTAGAGATGATTGTACAGCCTATATACACTCGACACTAGCTTATGTTCATATGTTCTTCTATACTCACTATGTATTGTTATGCCCTTCTAGATTTATTGTACTTTACAGTTATGTCATATCCAATACTTACTTGATAGTGACCCGTCGTGGTGCACTCTTGTACATATTTTTTTAGCTTGCTTAATAGTGGCCTATCATGGTGCACTCTTGATTCCAATACATGTCTAGCTTCTTGATAGTGGCTCGTCGTAGCGTACTCTTATCTTGATATTGTTATGTCTTGTTGTGGCTTATTATAGTGCACAATCTTGCTTGTCTTGTCCAGTCTCGCATGTCTCATATCTAGGATGGATTCTGCGGAATGCCAGACCTAAAATCCTAAATAAAAATGTTAGGAATTATATAACTAGCTTGATTATCTAGATCATTGGAAGGTAAGACTTTTTCGGTTACCTGCACCCCTTGTTTCTCGATCTTATATATATCTACTAGGAATTTGGAGCTATCTGTCTGTCATGATGAGAACTCTTCCAGCTCACCGTCAAGTGGGGCACTTCCTTAGGACACGTGTATCTTACTGCGATGTGTCTGCTATACTTGTTTTTATTTTGGCTTGGATCAATCGGGTAGTCTGCAGGACAGGTAACTAGATCGGATTTCTCAAACTTGCATATGTTAGTAGTTAGAATTATGACAACCCTAGTTAGCTAAAGTATCAAGTTGTACTCATTGCTTGGCCGTGATTGATGGATGGAGTCCATTCCTACCTAGTCTAGTCTTGCTCTAGTGTATCTTATTGCAGTACTTAGCTTCCTGTCATTCCTTACATGCTATTCTTTCTACTACATGCTTGGTTTCACTACTTATCATATGTGCTCGGCTTTACCACATGCTCACATATCAGTTTATTCTATATATTCACTTGCTATTTCCTTACATATTCTCAGTTTTCTTTCATATACACTGTGGTACCAAATTATTATTCTAGTCTCGTTTACTGCTTTATCTTAGAGATATTATGAATTGCATGCTAGTTTTAGTTCATAGTTTGGTTCCTTTGTGGTACTTGCTATTGGGGGTCTGACCCCACTGGTTTTGTATTGACCAGATTTAGTTGAGGAGCCCAAGGTTCTTTCAGACCTTCCACTCGATGGTGACCACCCGGAGCACTATGGGGCTTGAGTGGGTGTTCTTTCTCTTACCCACTCTTTTCTGTACATATTTTTTTGAGGTGTTTAGGCATCGAACATGTGTTTAGCTCGTGTTTTGGACTTAACTTTTGGACTACTGGCCTAGATATGATGATATATTTTCTAGACTACAGCTAGAGCTGATCATGTATTACTTAGTCTTGCTAGTTCTTCATTTTGTATTACTAGCTTCATGATCATCTATGTATTATAGTTTGGGATGCTTTACTATCTTATATGCCTGATGATCATATCCTTGTACATTAATTGCTTGACTGTGATTGAGATATCAAGGATCATGTGACCTAGGTTTGACTGTTGGTATGTAGAAGTAACCCCCATCTATACAGCTTATACGTTATTTTAAAGTACTGGAGTACTTTGGTATACGTAGCTGGCCTGGTCCATCCCTACTTGCCATTATTCTGGTTCTGGGGCGTGACACTACTCCACGGCAAGCTACAAGTCCACAGGTGTGGCTGGGATAACGGGATCGCCTATAACTGAAAAATCTCTCTATATGAGCTACTTGATTAATCTAGTCGTTCAACCTAGTCAGATTCATTATGAATCCTTGACCGTGGTAACCAGGAATCCATGGCATAGACATGATGCAAGACAACACAGGTAGATTATACATCCATAATCGAGAAATTAACCACAGACTCAAGACAGGAGTTACACTAGCAAGACAGGAAATAGATGTCACAACAGCAATCAAGGTTATACATGTCAGGTCAGGGTTACTTGTCATATCAAGAATACTTGTTAGGAGTGCGCCTCGACGGGCCACTATCAAGATTATCAAGACTAAATCATATTATCATGTTCAAGTTCAAGTTACTAGCCCAAGATTATCAAGGGTCATCGCAATTTAGGCCAAGTACAGAAACCATGCAAAGAAGATCAAGAACATCCATGGTTGATTGAAACTATCAGTCACATATAAACTCTAGTTAAAGTGAGACATGAAGATTCTTGAAGCTAGGACGAAGATCTACAACTTTTATGTTTTGAGTTTTACAAGATTTTAGCTACAAAATAGCTTAAACAGGCAAAAACAATCATTTAAAGATTACCGCACGACACACGACATGCGGCAGCGAATCGCGCGCAACGCACGGAGCACAGCAGAGAATCGTGTGTGCGGTGCAAGGTGTGCGACAGAGAATCGTATGCGGGGCGTATGGCAGAGAATCGCGCACATGGCACAAAGCGCACGACAGAGAATCGCACGTGCGGCGCAGGGCGCGTGGCAGAGAATGCCCAAGTGGCACACGGAGCGCGGGAGCACGATGCACGGGGCACACAGCACGTAAAGCGCACGGCATGCAAAGTGTGCACGGTACTGTTCATCGTCCCAGCAGCACCAAAGGTGTGCTGGGACCATAAACACGAGAACGGTCATAATTTCCTCAAAATAAATCGAAATCATGTGATAGAAAAGCCAAAATTAGGTAGAATTAAATTTCCCACTACATGGAACCATTAGTTTTTGAAAATAATAAGTTTTTAGCGATCAAAACGTAAATAATAATAAAAATTAAAGCTTAGATCTACAAAAATTTATCCATCAAAACCAAAAATTTCAAGCTCTAATGATGCTTAGAATCATGCAAAGAAGAAGATAGAACAATAAAAAATAGAGATCCATCATGTTCTCCATGGAGCAAGTTATGCTTGCCTAGGTTGGTGGGAGGAGTAATGGAGAAGGATATGAGAGGAGTTAATGAGAAATAAATGAGAGGAGAGAGAAGAAGTTGGTATAAATACAAAGCTAAGTCATGTTAAACTAACCCAAACCAAACCAAACCAAGCCAAGCCACATGTCATAAAGAACCAAGGTGAACCAAACGAGGCTAGCCAAGAACAAACCAAGACTAAACCAAGCCAAGGCTAAGCAAGATAAGTCTAACTACGGGTCACCTGGCAAACGTCATAAATCCGTATACGTACACCAAAAATATGTATAGCAAAAAACGGAAGTGACGACTCTACCCACCTTAAAAGAATTCTGTCCTCAAAATTTAATCAAGAGGCTAGAGGTGTCGAGACAAGCTATACTAACCACATGCAATCTATGTCTAGCAGTCAATCAAGCAATCATTCATGCAAAAAGACATAAAAAAGACATTATACCTTACGAGTCAAACAAGTAAGGATATCATGATCGGATATCATCCTCACGTTCCTAGGTTGACTAACCCAAAGAGTGATGACCCCAAGTGACACGGACAAAACTAATAGTCTTATTCTTGAGTATCTTCTCTCTTCGATCTAATATGGATACAGGCCTTTCCTCATACGAAAGGTTGGTACCAACCACCAATTTTGAATGATTAAGGATATGGCTTGGATCCGGATTATACCGTCGTAATTGGATACATAGAACACGTTATATACTTTATGTAATGACGACGGAAGAGCGAGACGATAGAACACACCACCTACTCGCTCGAGAATATCAAATGGCCCTATATACCCAGGACTAAGCTTTTCCCGTACGCCGAATCGAATGACGCCACGGGTAGGCAACATCCTACGGAATACATGGTCGCCAAAAAAAAACTCAAGGGGACGCCAATAAGAATCGGCCCAATGGCGCTAACGATCTTGGAAAATACGAAGATGATCTCTAACTTGTCTGACTATCTCGATAGTCTGAGCAACCATTTCGGGACCAAGCATTTGTCTCTCACCTATATCATCCCGGACTAAAGGTGATTTGTACTTCCAGCCATATAGTATCCCAAATGGTGCCATCTGGATACTGGCCTAGAAACTATTATTATAGGAGAACTCTACTAGTTGTGAGTGATCTTCCCACGAATCATCGAAGTCAAGTGTATAGGATCGTGACATATCCTTAAGAGTTTGAATCGTACATTATGACTGACCATCTGGCTGTGGATGATAAGCTAAATTAAACTTGAGATGAGTTTCAAAACTCTCTTGAAGACTCTGCCAATAGTACGATATAAATTTTGAATATCTATCGGATATGATACTGACTGCCACCCCCATGCAATCTGTCTATCTGTCTGAGGTACATCCCTGCAAGCTGATCTGTCGACTGACCAATTCTGAAAGGAAGAAAATGAACTACCTTTGTGAGTTGGTCAACTATAACCTATATTGCATCTCTCCTAGATGAAATTTAGATAACCAGTCACAAAATCCATGGTAATGTGTTTTTATTTTCATCCATGGTAATTTAGGTAACCCAGTCACATCATTCCAGCTCAAGAACGACTATAAAAAGGGGTCTCATCCCTCTTCAAAACACAGAACGGAGAGCATTTTCAAGAGCCAAATTGCTGCACATATTGCCAATAAGCCGAGAGTTAGCAATTTTCTTAGGTTTTCTCCCACTTTTGTAATCGGAGTGTCAACGGAGTAAAGGAGCAACTGTCGCTCGATCTCCATCGTCCTATTCTCCAGAATTCTTTTTGTACTCGGGGATCCTCGGCGCAGGATCTTCCAGGCGTACTAGATTTGTGGTGCCTTGCGCCAATAAAGAAAAGATAGCATTTCTTTTTTCTTTTTGTGTGTGTCCACAAACTCTAGCCATCTTTTCTGACGCCTATTAAAATCCTTCTATGTAAATACATACTTGAGACTGTTGTGGTCGGTGAAAATTTCTACCAGATCTCCATACAAGTAATGCCTCCAAAGCTTGAGCGCAAAAACCACTACTGCTAAATCCAAGTCATGTGTTGGGTAATTCTTCTCGTGACCACGAAGCTGACGTGATACATAAGCTACTACTTTGCCATGTTGTATTAGGAAACATCCTAATCCCTTACCTGAAGCGTCACAATAAACTAAAAATCCTCCAGTCCCATCTGGTAGTGTGAGAATGGGTGCCGTCATCAATCCTTACTTCAACTTCTCAAATAAAATCTGACATTTTGCTGTCCAAGTAAACTGCATATCCGTACATTTCAACTGCATCAGGGGCGCTGAAATTCGAGTGAAGTATGATATAAATCGTCGATAATAGCTCGCCAATCCTAGAAAACTGTAAACTTTTACGACGGTGCTAGGTGCTGGCCATGTCTCTATAGCCACTATCTTCTAGGGATCCACTTCTGCTCAACCTCTGGTGATGATATGACCTAAGTACGAAATAAGATCAAGCCAAAATTTGTACTTGCTGAACTTCGCGTACAACTGGTGCTCTCTGAGAATCTGAAGGAATATTCAGAGATGCCGCTCATGCTCTGTTTCACTCTTGCTATAGACTAAGATATCGTCTATAAACACTATCACGAACTGATCCAAATAGGGCATGAATATGCGATTCATGAGATCCATAAATACTGCTGGCACATTGGTCGCTCCGAATGGTATAACGAGAAACTTCCAATGTCCATGTCTCGATCTAAATGCCGTCTTTGGGATATCTTATTCTCTAACTCTGATCTGATGGTACCCTGACCGCAAGTCAATCTTCGAGAATACTGCTGCCCCACTGAGTTGATCAAATAAATCATCTATCCTAGGCAAGGGATATATGTTTTTGATTGTTGCATAATTCAAGGTACGATAATCATCACATAATCTTGATGTACCATCCTTCTTCTTCACAAGAAGCATCGGGGCGCCCCAAGGGGATCGACTAGCACGAATGAATCTCTTGGTTCTGAGTTCTTTAATCATCTTGTACAGGATCTCCAATTCTGATGGTGCCATTTTGTAGACTCTTTCCGATACCAGTACCGTCCTTGGAATCAAATCAATAGTGAACTATGTCTCTTTTTCTGGCAGCATACCTGGAAGCTCTTCGAAAAATACGTCATGAAATTCTTCTACCACTTTGGGAAACTGAACTGCTTCTGCTACTGTAAACCGCAAGATTGCTGGAGAAGGCTCAACTTCGTCTCTGGAAAACAAAAATTCTTCTTCGCCAGGAACACCAAAAAAATTCCTGCCAATATAGCAGTCTAATCTAGCATATTGATCCTTCAACCAATCCATTATTAGGACCACATCATAGTCGGCCATCGAAAATTCTATTAATCTAGTGGAAAACTCTCTACCACTAACTTCGATTCGATACGAGTAATAGACTCTATCTACTCCCAAAAGACCGTTACCAGTAAGTATATTTAGTCTTACTGATAATGATTCGGGCTCCAATCCTATTCGTGTTACGAATCGTGCAGACATAAATAAATGTGATACACCCGAATCAAATAATATTGTTGCTGGAAAAGAGTTGACGAAAATGGTACTTGCCATCAGTTCACCTGAAGCCAATTCTTTTGCAACTGTCAGAGCCATAGCTTGACCCTGTCCTCTTGGTGATGGTCCCCTCTGCTGGTTCACTGGAGGTGCTCCGTCCGGCTGATCGAAAGAACCAAGAACAAGGTTACTGAAGAAAATGACATGGAGAACAATAAGGAAGGACCGAGATAAATCAAGGATAAGAGCATATTATCGAGTCAAGATTCAGGAAGATTAGAAAGCACGAGTAGAGATCAAGGACGAATGCTGATTGAGACATCTATTTAGTAAAACCTTCACACATCTTGATTTATAAGACCTGCATGGGACACCACTCGCTTATCTGAGTCACTATCGGCCCATAAGTGTATGTGTGAGTGTGTGTATATGTGTAAAAATAAATAGTAGCCCCTATGCTAATAGATGTCCCCTCCCTCCCTACGATAGTATACAAGCGTCGTCTCCACAACGCACAACAGGAATCGTCTCCACGACACTGTTTATCCCTAATAACTATCAAGTCTTTTAGTAATGTATATTTATTGGCAGTTATCGCCTATCATATGGCATATACGCACCGATGATCAGTCGATACGCAAGTCTGAATCTATATACAAATTATGATAAGTGGTACACATGTGTCATTGCCAACGAATGCTACACAAACTTAGGACAATCCCTTAACTCTAGGTCATTGTGTATTAATAAATATAAGTAACTAAATAAATAGATAAATGCAGCATGCTAAATAAATGTACAAAACCCGAAAGTCATGGAAATATACTTGCCTGGTGGTGGTGTGTTGATCTGACAATGTCCAGTATAGTCCAAGTAGCCAGGGTTAATAGGAAGAAGCCCGAGATCGCAAAGGAAATAGAAAATATTCGATTAGTCATGATCAAGAAAAATCTAGTCCTAAGATAATTTGATTTAGGAAAAGGAATATCTTATTTAAAAAATATCTATTTTTATTTAGAAACAATTATAAACTATTTAGTATTTTTTTTATAAACCTTATATAGGAATTTATTAAGCATAATATAGAAGTACAATGGGTTCAAAGTCCATTTTATAACATAATTTAGTACAAAAAAAAATCATTTTGAAATTTCATATACAAAGTCCATATAAAATATACTTATAGATATACTACATAAACATATTATTTTTATTTAAATACTTATATATGAAAGCCTTTTAGTCAAAACCCTTTAGAAAATATCTATATTTTACTTAGAACTCAATACCCAAAATCATATACATAACCTATCTATACCATGACTAGATAATAATTAAATTTTTATATAGGCCCAAAATAAAATTCAAAATTAAATTTCTAAAGAATATTACATGATGTAGATTTTCGATCGTGTGATCAGCTTTCCTAAATATCAAAAAATCGCAAAATCGAGTTCAGGATCTCCAAAATCTCAAAATAGTGGGGCGTATCGATTTTAGGACAACTGCACACAAACAATTTTACAAAAAAATATTAAGAATTTGCTAAAATAATTTACTAATTATCGAAGGTAACCTCAATACGGTTCAGAAAAAACTAGAGGTGAAACGGAGTCCGGAGTTGGGAGTTACGGCCCTTCAAAGTTGCTAAAGCTTCTGAAAAATGAGACTGATTTTATAACGAATTTTGGCTATTTTGGACGAAAAAGAGAGAAATGTTGGAAAAGAAAAAGATGAGAGAAAATTTTATTTCATAAGTGTTCAATAGGTATATATAATATAGCAATTACATAATTTAAATATTAATAAATTTAATTAATGTGGATATGATTAGAATTACTTAATTTGGGTAGGATTATAATTTGTTCAAATAAGAAATGATTTAAATAATTATAGATATGATTTTAATAGATTAGATTTACTTAGGATATTTGGTAATCCTAAGGATTGCTAGATTAGTTTAAATGGAGATATGGTTTAATTCAAATGTGGTTATAAACTAAGGATTGTCTAGAGGAATTCTATCAGGATTAGAATTAAAAGAAATCATAATTTATTCATATAATTATTTAAATATAATTAGAATACTTGTTTAGAAAATATTTAATCTATTAATAAGATAATTAATTAAATAATTCAAAACTACATAAATCAAATCTTAATCAAATAATTGATCACAATAATAATTTAAAATAATATTTAATATCATCAGAATAACTTGAACAATATATGATATTATCTGAATAATTTAAAGTATATATACATAAATCCAAAATCTTATTTAAATATAATTTCGCAAAGATTTTATTGCCTCAAAATACTCATGATTTTTCTTTAACAAAAATTCAAAGAAATTCACTTTCGAAATACCAAATTTAAAATAGAGAAAATAATATTTCTAATAAACCTCCTATATAATTATTCGAATTAAATCTCATGTTCATGTATGGATATAGGTAAACTATATATATATATATATATATATATATATATATATATATATATATATATATATATATAATTTTTTTTTATATATATATATATATATATATATATATATATATATATATATATATATATATATATATATATATATATATTTATATATTTATTTATATATATATATATATATATATATATATATATATATATATATATATATATAGTTATTCCAATTAAATAAAATTCAAAAAATTCAAAAATTTAGGGGGTTTACATTCTACCAACTTACAATAATTTTGTCCTCAAAATTTAAGAAATGACTAGGGTAGGTAGGCTTGGTTGGTTGGTGAAAAGATAGAAAAATTTTATAATAAGAAAACTTGATCAAAACATTGATCAAAGGACATGTTAACAAAATTTTAACGAAGATAAGCAAATTTACATAAGTATAAGAAAATACAATCAACGAATATAATTGAGAAGAGGATCACATACATGACATCCCATCAGTGTCTTAACTTTATTTCTTGATCAACATTATCACCAGTCTTATAAATGTAAAATCCTTAAGAATATTTAAATAATAATCTCCTCAAATTCAATCATTTAAATCATTAACTCAATACTTAAAATTTTAAATTCATGTCCAATCTTATCATACTCTTAAATAAAATTTGAATTAACAAAATTATCAATACTGCCTTATCGACTTCTCAATTCTTCATCTAAATTAGTGTTTTTCCTCAAAATTTATACTCCACAAAATTTAAATCCTTCAAAATATTTTAAATCCATTTTTTCATAATTTTCTCAAATTTTAAATTCAATAAGTCTCTAATTTCTTATTTCAAATTTTTTTTCCATCATCAAGTAAGTCGAAAGCATTTTCTTCTAAAAAAATCACCCTCATCTAAAAAATTTATATTTATCAACTCACATGAAAATTTAAGCCTTAAAACACCAAAATTTTATCAATTTCCATCTTCAACAATTGGTTAACCTCGAAGAACCAACTTGCCAATCGAGATGTCTATCCACCTTCGATCATATCATGTATCAAACACAATATCACATTCCTCAGTTTCATCTAATAGTGTTTACCAACCAAAATTCAACATACATCTTATGTATGACTCATAATCGCATAACCATCCTATTCAACTATATCAATAATTTTATCTATGGGGTTTTCCAATCAAGGTCCTTTATAACTGAAGGGTGTCACGGTCCAATTTCCATCTTCACACGAGGGGAACAAATAAAAAACAAGATTGTACGAATCACGGAGGAGACAAATGAGTAATCCCCAATGAGGGAAGCAAATTAAATAGGGTTAGATTTAAAGACCATGGTATGATTTGGGGTGATGAATGAAAATTTTAGTCAATGCACGAAATAGGGGGTATTTAGGGTTAAGAAAATCAAGTTGAGAATAAATAGGTACTTATAGTGCTAACATAATTTCTTGACAAGAAATAGTATAGTAATCTCTTAGGTTGGGGTATGATCAAAGAAAAGATTCTAATTATTCACAAGTTTCAAATGATTAGAAGGCAGTGACAATATATCTAGGATTGAGGGAAGGGATATGTAAGAATGTATATATATGGTTTGGTTGATGACTAACTACACTTGTGTATATGCAACTATCATGGCCATAGGTGATATGGTAAGCTAAGGTGGGGCACTCCTAATCTCATTAGAGTGACATTTTATCCATCTTGGTTTTCTATCAAGACAAAATTTCTCTTGCTCATAAATGATATCAATGCCCTTCTTACTAATTCAAATCTTTTAGTTCGAGTTTCTTTAAAAGTTTCTCAATAAGGTATTTCTAATTCTCAAAAATAGTCCACCAATTCCTTAATTGTTATAGACCGTTAATGATATAACTTATAATTCCAAGTTTCTCCTTTCTTATACTTGTGGTATTAGATTCGAAAACCAATTTCTAAATTTCTTCTTCAAAATCTTTAATCAAACCTGGAGATAAACCTATCATACTATTAACCATTTTTAATCAAAAATTTGGTCATTTGATTTCTATCCTCAAAATTTAAATTTATTCTCCAACCTTAAAATTTTTAAATCAAATTATCAACTGTAATTCATTTTAAATTGTTAGGAATGAAGCACAAAAATCGTTCCCCCAAATCAGAAAGTCTTGCGAAAGAACCAAGCAAAAACACACAAACCAAAAATGCCAACACAAATCACAGACATAGAGATTTTTACATGGAAAACCTTTGTGAAAAAACTATGGGATGATCGGAGTCCAACCCTGAAGAACCTCCACTAATGGAATAAAGAGAATACACCATCTATAAGCTCCTTCCGATCCAATACAGATTACCACAACTCAATGGAACAGAAAATAGATTACAACCACGAAAATAGGAGACAACGAAAAATACCCAAAATTGTTCTCATTCTCCGAAATGGCCTTCAATCCTTCTTTCTCCTTTCCAAAGTTGCACCAGCTCTCTTGCCACCTTTTCTTTCTTCCTTCTTTTTGGTGTATTTTTGCTCGGTTCTCTCGCATGACTTTCTGGTTTGGGGGAACGGTTTCCTCGCTTTATTTCCAACAGAGTGGTATCAGAGCCCGGTTCTAGAGAGGTGTCAAAAGTTGACAGTCAAATCAGAAAGTAGAGATGGATGTGAAGCCGGTGCGTATGGTAAACCTGAACGGTACCAACTATCATTATTGGCGAAGCAAGATGAAGGATTTATTGTTCGTCAAGAAGCTGCATCTTCTAATATTTGTATCTGAGAGGCCTAGTGACAAATTCGATGAGGACTAGAACTTCAAGCATATACAGGTGTGTCGGTACATGCGACATTCATTGACGAGAACATGTACAACCACGTTACCAATATTGAGCATGCGAGAACACTGTAGGATAAGCTAGAATCTTTGTATGCGAAGAAGACCTGGGTGAATAAATTATTCTTGGTCCGGATGATAATGGGTCTACGGTACAAAGTTGGTGAGTCCATTACAAATCACTTGAGTGAATTTCAGGGCATGGTTGACCAGCTATCCTCAATGGGAGTCAAGTTTGATGACGAGGCTTGGGAACTTTGGTTTTTATGTACATTGTCAGACTCATGGAAAATCGTACGAGTATCTAGGATCGCTTCTACTCCGAAAGGCATGGTCTGTCTGGAGTTTGCCAAAAGCGGGGTACTGAATAAAGAGATACAGAGACGTTCTCAGGGCACTTCATCCACATCCTACTCGGAGGGACCAGTTTCAGAGACTCACGAAAAGAGCAAAAGTAGGGGTCCAGGTGATGACAAAGACAAGAGCAGAGGCAAGTCCAAGAGTCGGTACGAGAAATCGGAGTGTTACCATTATGGCAAGAAGGGCCACACTAAGCGAAACTGTTTCACTTGGAAGAGAGAGAAGAAGGGCGACAAGGGAAAGCAAAGTGAAAATACTACAACGACGGCCTCGGCAGATGAAGGCGATGTGATCGTCGTAGGTGATGAGGTTGTCATGAACCTCGCCTGCGATAACAATTCTTAGCTGGTGGACTCAGGTGCTTCAGCGCATGTATCTCACAATAGGATATTATTTGCCACTTACACGACAGACGACTATGGAGTGTTAAAGATGGGCAACAGAGATGTGTCAAAGGCGATTTCTATTGGAGATGTGCATTTGAGAACGAAGACGTGTGTAGTTCTTGTTCTTAAAGATTTTGTCATGTTCCCGATATCCATTTTAGCCTGGTATCGGTTTAAAGGTTGGATGATGATGGTTTCTTCAATCTCTTCAGAAACGGTCAGTAGAATCTTTCCAAAGGTTCGATGGTGATTGCTAGAGGAAGCAAGAAGTCCGAACTCTACTATATGGAGGAGAGCGTACAGGGGACACAGAGGTGAATGCAGTCAGTGATGCATCTACTGAATTATGGCACAGGCGGCTCAGCCATATCAGCGAGAAGAAGATGAGCTACTTGGTGAACGAAAAGGTGATTCCAAGGCTAAAGACTACAAAATTGGAGAAGTGCAAGCACTGTTTGGCATAGAATCAAAATATGGTATATTTCCAAAGTTATCCAAGTTCGAGGAAGTCGGTATTGCTCGAGTTGATTCATTCGAATGTCTGCGGTCCTATGAAGGTAAAGTCCATTGGTGGTGCTTCTTATTTTGTGATATTTATTGATGACTGTTCTAGGAAGGTTTGGGTCTATTCCTTAAAGACCAAGGATCAGATGTTGGCCACTTTCAAAGAGTTTCAGGCCTCTGTTAAAAAGGAGATAGAAAAGAAGCTACTATTGTTCAATCCAACAATGGCGATGAATACATCGGTCCTTTTGATGCTTATTGCAAAGTGCAAGAGATACGACACGAGAAAACTCCACCAAAGATATCGTAACTTAAGGGTATAGCAGAACGCATGAACAGGATACTGATGGAGAGGGTATGGTGTTTGCTATTAGAAGCAAACTTGTCGGGCAACTATTGGGTTGAGGCACTTTACATAGATGCTTATACTATTAATTTATCTTCTAGTGCTCTTTTGCAGGATGATGTGCCTGATAAAGTATGGTACGGCAAAGAGCCATCACACAATCACCTATGATTATTTGATTGTAAGACCTTTGTACATGTACCGAAGGACGAGAGATCCAAACTTGAGCCAAAAATGAGGTGGTGTGTCTTTGTCGACTACGGTTGGGATGAGTTTGGCTATAGACTCTACGACCCCGTGAGAAAAAAGCTCTACAGAAGCAGGGACGTGGTATTCGTCGAAGATCAGACCATGACCAACACCTAGGATTCCGAAATACCTTTTGAGGCTGAGGAATTGCCTGAGTTAGAGTCATTTCGCTTCGAACAGTTTCCAGTGGACATCGCAGAGGATCCAGTTATGGGGAAGCCAGTACATGGAGTTGCTTCCAACCTTGATAATTAGTCTGTTGATGTTGGTCATGGTAACCCTCAAAAGGATGAGCATGCCGGAGAGGTAGTTCTTGAAGGGGATGAGGTCGTTGATATATAGCCAGCAATAGTGGTTCTGTTGAGGAGAAATGACAGAGAGCATCAACCATCTACGAGATACTCACCAGGTGAGTATATGCTGCTGACTGATAGGAGAGAGCATGAAAGTTTCATAGAGGCTATGGATGACGAACATAGACATGAGTAGATTGAGGCTATGTAGGAGGATATGAGTTCCTTAACTCCACTCATGATCTAGTACGGTTGCCAAAGGGCAAGAAGGCTTTAAAAAATTAATAGGTGTTCAGAGTGAAACAAACAGATGATGATACTCGCCCTAGATACAAAACGAGACTGGTAGTTAAAGGCTACGGTCAGTGAAAGGACATATATTATAATGAGATCTTTTCGCTAGTCGTCAAACAGTTATCTATTTGGGTAGTACTAGCATTGGCATCCAGTTTTGACTTAGAGATCGAGCATATGAACGTGAAGACGACATTCCTCTACAGTGATCTTAAGGAGGAGTTGAACATGGAGCAGCCAAAGGGATTCTGTGAGAAGGGCCAGTCATACTTGGTCTGCTGGTTGAGGAAGAACTTGTATGGTCTGAAGCAGGCTCCGAGATAGTGGTACAGAAAGTTTGAGTCATTTATGGGGGAGCATGGTTATGTATGGACAACGCCGAATCACTGTATATTCGTCAGGTACTTTGCCAGGATAATTTTATCATTTTACTGCTCTATGTTGATGATATACTACTGGTGGGTCGGAATGCCAATAGATAGCGGAGTTGAAGCACCAACTAGGCACGACCTTCTCTATAAAGGATTTGGACGCAGCGAAGACTATTCTTGGGATGGAGGTCAGTCGAGAAAGAGAGTCCAAGCTGCTATATTTGTCCCAAAAGAAGTATATTCACCGGATACTTCAGAATTTCAGGAAGGACGGGTCAAAGAAAGTGATTAACCCCTTTGTAGCTCACTTTAAATTTACTGAGGAGTAGTGTCTATCTACCGAGGACAAGAAAGAAGATATGGAGTGGGTTCCATATGCTTTAGCTGTAGGAAGTCTCATGTATGCTATGGTGTGTACAAGGCCAGACATCGTTCACGTAGTTGGTACAGTTAGTAGGTATTTTTTTCAATCCTGGAAGGGTACATTGGAGTGCGGCCAAGTGGATCCTACGATACCTTCAAGGCACTGCCGATTAGAGACTTTTCTTTGATGGTGACGAACTGAAGTCGGTTGGGTATACCGATGCTGATATGGCTGAAGATGTAGACACGAGGTGATTGACTTCGAGCTATGTGATGATATTTGCTGCTGGAGCGGTATCGTGGCAGTCGCAATTGTAGAAGTGTGTTTCCTTATTACGACAAAGGCAGAGTAATTACGGCGACATAGGCTTATAAGGAGTTACTGTGGATGAAGAATTGCTGCAGGGAGTAGGGCTAAAGCAAGAGCAGTATACTTTGATTTGCGATAGCCAGAGTGACATTCACCTTGTGAAGAATCAAACATTTCATATTCAGTCCAAGCATATTGTTACTCGGTATCATTAGATACGGGATGTGGTTGAGAAGAAGGACACGACGCTTGAGAAGGTCCATACTGATGATATTAGAGTGGACATGCTCACAAAAATTCTACCAAGGGAAAAGTTTGAGTACTGCAGGTGGATCGTCGGGATGACGAGTTCCTCCACCTAATTATGAAGGAAGAGATTTGTTGGAGTGGATGGGGTTCCCAACTTATGTGAAGAATACCCCAAAGTGCGACGAGCGCCATTCATGTGTCAGAGAAGCTCGGGGAGTGCACGATCGCCTATTTTAGAACATATATGGTAAGCAAATATACGATTGGATTTCCATATTTACTTTGATCATATATATACGATTGCATCTTTCATATAATGGCTTTTCATATAATTGGACTTCCAATTATGGCAAGCCAATTATGATTGGATTTTCATTAAATTTATGATTGATACATATTGGAAATTTCTATATATATTGGCATTCCATGTATAGATTTTTAATATGGTAGCCCTTATTCATGCAAGGGTTTATAAAAGATTGATGCATGCAAGTTGAAAAATAATACACACAAAAAAAAGAAAAAAGAAAATGTGGTAAGAGTGCTTGTTCAACTTTGGGAAGGAGAAAGAATGATTGGAGGCCGTTTCAAAGAAGGAGATCAATTTTGGGTATTTCTCATTGTCTTCTATCTTCGTGATTGTAATCAATTTTCTGTCCCAGTGAGTTGTGGTGATCCATATTGGATCGGAAGGAGCTTGCAGAGGGTGTATTCTCTTTATTCCATTAGTGGAGGTTCTTCAGGACTAGACTCTGATCGTTCTGTGGTTTTTTCCGTAAAGGTTTTTCACATAAAAATCTCTGTGTCTGCGATTTGTGTTGGCATTTTTGGTTTGTGTGTTTTTGCTTGGTTCTTTCGCAGGACTTTCTGGTTTGGGGGAACGATTTCTGTACTTCGTTCCTAACATAAATTTTGTATGACAAAATTTAAAATTTAAATTGCACCTCAAGATACTCTTATCCTCCAAGTGAAATACATGTCCTCAAATATATTTTCTCTTATTACATGAAATAAGTTATGAATATTCTTCAAGAAATTCATAAAAGTCAAAATCACTCAACTCACACAATTATATATATATATATATTTTTTTTAAGAAAACCCCCTCTTTTATAAATCAAGGCTCCAAAAGGTGAAGCCGAACCCGTATACAAGACAAAAGTATACCAAAAGGGAAGACAGGGAACAGTGCGGGCGCAGCCGCCAAAACTAATAGAGGAACGGATGCCCGAAGGCCGGAGAACGGTGGGAGCAAAGGGAGCTCCTTTTGCGGCATTGCCGATGGATTTCCCGGATCAGCTGGTCGGCGGAGTATTGGAGACCCTCGTATCTCGCTTTGTTGCGGTTCTTCCAAATTGCCCAGGTGGCGGCCGCGGCAACGATCTGGTGGCCGTGGGAAGCGGCACTCCAGTGGGCCAGAAGATCGATGAAGCACCCGTCCTCGGGCAAGGTGTTGTAGTTGTGATGGAGGGTACTCCAGATTTTGTCAGGGAGGCTTCCCTCCCTGAAGATGTGGTCAATAGTCTCCGTCTGACGCTCGATGCAATAGTTACAAGCAGACGCCAGGCTAAAACCGATGGAGTTAAGGGTGTCGTCGGTGGGCAATTTCTTCCTCATGACTCTCCACAGGAGAAAGGACCATTTCTTAGGGATACAAGAGTTCCAATAACGTGCAATGAAAAGGTCTGGACCGTAGTCAAGGATCGAGAGTCTGGCCGAACGAACAGAGAATGCTCCTGAGGCTGCCAGCGACCACCTCAAGCTGTCGGCGGCGGTCCCGATGGTTATTCCGAGATGGTGAATGCTGTCTATAGTTTCGTTGCCTGACCAATCCCGGATCCTGTCCCAATTCCAGTCGTGATTGGTAGGATTCCACAGGTCTTTGATCATGCTGTTTCTTGGGGAATTGTCAATGTTCGGGATAAGGCTGTCCCCTATCCACCTTTCAAGGAATGGGTTGGATTCGCCAGTTCCCAGATGGAGTCTGATCGCGGGCTCCGCCAAATTACGTCCACGAAGAATACGGCGCCAAGCCGCGGAAGATCTGCTGTTGGCAGTGGCCGTCGTTGGGTGGATGTGTCTGAAGTACCTGGCCTTCATAAACTTGGTCCACAAGTTGTGGCTTGTGTGTAATTTCCACCACAGTTTCATTGAAAAGGCTTTGACGATGTGGTCGAGTTTGGTGAATCCAAGCCCACCGCTCGCGGTCGGGGATGCCATAGTATCCCAACTGGCCCAGTGGTGTTTGTCTTGCCCCTTGTTGTACCCCCAGAAGAAGTTACAAAAGATCTGCTCAATAGTCGTGATGACCTTCTTGGTTGGAGTGCAGGCCGCAAGGGTGTGGATGGGGATAGAGTTGAGTACATGTTTGATGAGGATAATTTTCCCTCCTGGAGATAGGGTAGCGTTATGCCATCCTTCGATTTTGTTCCTGATTTTGGTGATCAAATGCTCGAATATGCTGGCGTTGGATTTTCCGTACACCAAGGGACAGCCGAGATAGATGAAAGGAGGGTGAGACACCGCGATGGACGTGAGGTTGGTGAGTCTGGTCGCGTTCTCAATTTTGATACTGTGGTGGGCATAGATAATGCTCTTGGAGAGGTTGATCTTCTGGCCGGAGCATCTGGAGTACCGCTCCAGGGTGTTGTGAACCACCTCCATTGATCCGATGTCCCCGGATGTGAAGATGAGAAGATCGTCGGCAAAAGCCAGGTGGGTGATGGTGGGGCAACCGCTGGCAGTGTGGAATTGCTGGAAGTTGGGAGTGTTGATCATGTTGTTGAGGTTTCTGCTCAGGGCATCGGCCGCAATGATGAAGATCGTGGATGATAGAGGATCATCCTGTCTGACGCCTCGGCTGGATTTGAAGAATCTATCAGATTGGCCGTTGATAACCGTGGAGAACCATGAGTTGCTGATGGATCTCCACACGATGTTGGTCTAATTTTCGGAGAAACCGAATGCTCTGAAGACCCAGATCATGAATTGCCAATCGAGTCTATCGTAAGCTTTTTCTATATCAATTTTGATGGCGATGTTGCCCCCTCTCGCCGGAAATTTCATGCAGGTGATGAGTTCTTGAGCCAGCATGATGTTGTCTTGGATGGTTCTTCCGCGGACGAACCCGCTTTGCTCCTCCGAGATGATTTTGGGTAGGGTTTCTGTCATTCTGGTGGCGATTATCTTGGAGATAATTTTGTTGGTGAATGTGCAAAGACTGATGGGTCGGAAGTCGCGAAAGCAGTTGGGGTTATCTTTTTTCGGGATGAGGATGAGTTTGGCGCTGGAGATAGCTTTGGGATAAGGTGCTCCTTCAAAGAAGGCTGTCGCTGCTTCGGTGATGTCCTGCTTGATAATATTCCAGCAGGTGCGAAAGAAGGTACCAGAAAAGCCGTCCGGGCCGGGAGCGCTGTGCGCGTTTAAGGCCCATACCACGTCCTTCACTTCCTGTTCGGTCAGAGGGCGCTCCAGCAGGGCATTGTCGGAGTCGGTAATAATGGTGGGGATTTGATCAAGGAAACGGTTGTCTTTGACGATCCTCTCCTTGGCGAATAATTTGGAATAGAATTCTGCGGCCGCCTCCTGGATACCCTTATGATCGGATCTGATGGTGCCATGCTCGTAGGTAATGTGATGTATTGATAGTTTGTTTCTTTTACCGTTGACGCAGGCATGGAAGTATTTCGAGTTTTTATCCCCGTCACTGTCCCATTTCAATCTGGCTTTTTGTTTCCAGAAGTCGGTCTCCACTTTGAGTCTGTATTTGAGAATAGCCTTGGTTAGGTTCAAGGCTCTCCTAGCCGCAGGTGATTGGTCGGATAGGAGTAAGGCTTCTGCACGGGTGACATCGTCCTCTGCGACGCGAATCGCTTGGAAGATGTCCCCGAAAGCTTGTTTGCTCCAATGGGAAAGAGCTTTCCTGGTGGCTTTGAGCTTGTTGCTGACCCGAGTGAGGGGATGGAGGGAGTCCTGACTATTCCACGCCTCTGCCACGGTGCTCAAGAATTGTGGATGGTCGGTCCAGAAATCGAGGAATTGGAAGTTCTTTTTAGATGGTTGGGATTGGTTTTTGATTTCCACCATGATCGGGGCGTGGTCGGATTCGGTGGAATTGAGATGGGTTAGGGAGGAGGTGGTTCTCATACCGTGCCAGCGAGCGTTGGTGAGAGCTCTGTCCAGGCGGGAGTATTGGCGACGGTCGTCGTCCTGCATATTACACCAGGTGAATTCGCTGCCTTTGAACTGAAGGGGAGTTAGGTGAGCATTGAAGATGAAGTTGTTGAAGTCTTGCATGGCTGATAGGGGCGTAGGGCGACCTCCGATCTTCTCGTCTCTGCGGGTGATGGCGTTGAAGTCCCCTATGCAAAGCCATGGGGTGTTGGTGTTGTGGAGATAGGTGTCGAGAAGGTCGCTCCATAGATGTTTTCGTTCTGCGATGACACAGCTACCGTGGACCGCTGAAAGGATAGCGCGCTCCGGGAGGGTTGGGTGAGTGACCCAGCAAGAGAGGGCTTGTTGGGTATCCTGGATGATATCGAGGGTGACCTCCTGCGATCCGAGAATCCAGATGTCGTGCCTGCCAGCGATCGCTGTGGGGAGGCCAAGAGCCAGCTGGATAGATTTGAGCCGTTTGGAGGGTATTTTGGGTTCAATGATGATGAAGATGTCGATCTTGTGAATTTTACGAAGACTGGTAATTCTTCGAAGAGTCGGTTTATTAGCCAGACCTCGAACGTTCCAAGATAGGATGTTAAGCATTTAAAGATTGCGAGGGTGTTTTTTTGTTCTGCTTTGCGGCGGATCTAGTTTGGATAGTGGCAGTTTTGTCGGAGCCTGATTTGCTCCGTTGGGAGTCAACCGGGTTGACGTTCGATGTTGTTGGCGGATTGTGATTGTGGCATTCGTGCTGCCCGGGTGGGGGTCCTATCAGATTGCCAGCTGTGTCGACTGTTGTCTCCTCCGGGGGAAAGGCTAGGGAGTCGTGCGCACTCTCAATCAACAGATGCTGGAGGGGTGCTCCTGCAGCTTGAGCTTGGAGGCCTCTCCTCACTTGGTCGGGTCCAAGGATGGCTAGGACGTCTTCGACAGGGAATGCACTGGGGGATTGATGAATTGCATTGGGGGTGGTAGGGGCCGGGGGGACGGCCTCCCGGACAGAGGGGGATTGTCGGTGATCAACGTTGCCTGAGTCGGTGGCGTCCTCCGCATGCGAGGAGGCGGAGGGGGAGGGTGGCAGGTCGGTTCTGCTGGGGCCTTCTGGAGGGTTGTCGATCTCCGGGTCCTCTGAATCGAGGATGGCGAATTGGTTGGAGATCTCAATGTGTTGGGGAATGAAGGGGATTAGGGCCCTGCTCGGAGCTTCGCCGGATGCTGGCTCTCCCATGCTGGAGTCGAATCGAATGTGGGTATTTGGTAGGGGGAGAATGGGCGACTTTAGGGACTTTCCAGCCGGTTGGTCGTTGTCTTTCCTGGATGGCTTCTTCTTAAGCTCCGGGTGCAGGTGGTGACAGTTCTTAGGAAGGTGGCCTCTTAGGTGACAGTGGTTGCAGAACAACACGTGGTTGTCGTAAAGGATTTGTTGGGTGTGGGTTTGATTGCCGAGCTCGATGTTGATGAAGTTGGGTGGTTCTGAAGTGAGATCGAGTTCAACACAGATTTTGGCGTAGTGGGCTTTGGTGAGGTTACTGGTCTCGGGCGCCGAAGCCACGTACGTCCCGAAAGAGTTGGCGATGCGCCTTAGCGCCGCGGGAACAAAGCAGATGAGAGGGAGATTGGGAAGGGTAACCCAAGCTGCGACCGTAGCTGAGTCTTCTTTGGTGTTGAATCCAGGTGACCACTTGATTATCTTCATCTGGTGGGTGTCGATCTTGCAGGTTCCCTTGGACCACACGGTCCTGTGGTCGCGATCGGAAGATAGGTGAAGGAGAATGTGTTTGGGGTCGAGGGGGGCTACTCGGTAGTCGGTCGATAGATTCCATTTGGCTATTGCTTCCTGCACCCTGGGAAGTTTGGGACACCCGGTAGAAAATTTAAGGATGAATGTGTGCGGAAAGGCCGAGGACAGCGACGTCAGTTCCATTTCGGAGAAGGGAATAACGGGGGTTGATGACTCTTGAGAGTATTCGATATCTGGCAGTTGGACGTCTGGGAAGATAATGCTAGTTGAGGGCATGAGATCCGGACGAAGCATGGCGGCGTAGGAGGGTTGTGGCGGGCCGGAGGAAGCAGGACCCGAAGGGGCGGAGTGGGAAAGCGGTTGGCCGCTCAGAGGAAGAGAGATCTCGGAGCCGTTGGAGGAGATGCCGAGGGGGGTGGAATCAAAGCAGGCCTCCGGGGGCGCCGAAGCGCAGCGTGCCCCCCCAAAGGAAGAGGAGCTGGCCAAGGCAGGGGGGCGGTAGGCGCCGGGGACGAGCTAGGGCAGACAGGATTGCCTGAGGGGGAATGGGGTGCCTGGGGGGCAGGGAAGACGGAGGGTAGGGAGGACTGAAGTGAAGGGTGGCGTATGGAAGAGCTGGGGGGCAGGATAGCGCTGGATCGCACGGGGGAGGCGGGAGAGCGGACTGAAGTGAGGGGAGGCGTATGGGAGAGTTGGGGGAATGAGCAAGGGTGCGGTGGGCTCCTGAGGTAGGAGCGGGGACTGCGCAGAGGAGGGGTTGCGCGGAAGAAGTGCTGGTAGAGTGCGCAGAGGGGGGGATCGAATGGAACTGCTCCGAAGGAGGCCTGACCGACTGACGCTGCGCTGAAGGAGAGAGCGCAGGGGGGCGAGTACCCCCACGGGAAGAGACGGTTCCGTTGGGTTGCGCAAGACAGGGAGGGAGCATCATGGATGGCGCAGATGAGGGGACAAGAGGCCACTCCAGAAGAGGGTGCGTCTGAGATTGCGCAGGGGGGGGCCTGCGGCCACACCTGAAGCTGGGGTCCGCTCGGGCAGTAGGAATACGCAGGCCACACCGGAGGCCCGCTCGGGCAGATGGATTGCGCAGGCCGCACCTGCAGCTGGGGCCTGCTCGGATAGACGGTTTGCACAGGGAAGTGGGACCCCCCTGAGACAGAGGGGGCAGGCAAGTGCGCGAAGGCGCTGAGGGGTCCGCTCGGATTGATGGATTGCGCAGGCCACACCTGCAGCTGGGGCCCGCTCGGGTCGATGGTGTGCGCAGGGAAGCGGGACCCCCCTGAGACAGAGGGGGCGAGCAAGTGCGCAAAGGCGCTGTGTGCCTGCGCAAAATGATCAACAGCTGTCCCCTCCAGCTGGGAACCGACAGGAAACAGAGGGGAACAGCTGGAATAGGAAACTGGAACAGCAGCGTGTCCCGAGGGGAACTCCTCGGAAGGGACGCCCTGGGTAGCGTGCCCGAGTGGCCAAGGGACGTTGAGCCCGAGGTAGGGACAGCTGGGTGGCTCTCCACCCGAGGTGGAGCCAAGGCCATCCGACGAGAGAGCGGGAACGGAAAGCTGATCTGGGGGCGGCCCGGCGCCGGAGGCTCCGCTAGCCGGAGGGAGGGTGGAAGGGGTATCTGGAGAGACTCCCACGGAGGAGGGAGCTGGCGGCGAGTGGGTGAACGGAGGGGGGCTAGGAGGAGAGCGGGCTTGGAGGGCGGCGGGAAGGAGCTGGATGAGGGCCAGCGCCTCCGGTGTCCAATGGAGCGCCATCGGAGGAGAGGGCCGGGGCGGATCGACAGAGTCGGACGGCGAAGGAGAGGGGGAGGAGGGAAAGGAAAGGGGGGGCGCCGGCCTAAGCCGGCCATGGGGGGTGGATCGAACGCACGGGGAGACTAAGGATGGGGAGCATGCTGAAAAAAATTCGAACCTATATCAATTTTATATATATATATATATATATATATATATATATATATATATATATATATATATATATATATATATATATATATATATATATTAAACTGATAAGAATAGATACTACACTTGTAGTATCTGTTCTTATCAGTTTAATATATATATATATAGTGGTTTCCTCTAGAAGGAGCTAACCAGCTACTCGAGTTCCCCCACCCCCTTAGCACCGGCCGGCGGCCGACCGCACCTGGGCACCCTCCCCCCCACCCCCCCCACCCCCCCACCCCCGCCGGGCATCTTTATCCTTCTTCGGACTCCTTGGAGGTCGGTCGAGCTTCCACTGTGTCACGACCTGCACCCTAGAGTAAGGGTACGAGACGTAGGTACGTCCAGCCTACGCCGCAGTGTCGGCGGTAGAGCGCTGTCGTAGGTCACAACATCTAACAGTTTAAGGTAATAAACAGTTATACTCCCCGAATGGGGGTGACATAACAGAATATATCTCAATCACAACTAAGGTAGAACAGGATAAAGATAGATAGAAAGATAGATAATATCCAGAACAGAATAAACCACAGAGATACATCCAGAATTCTAAGTGTCTAAAATAAGTACATATCCCAAATCTCAGAATCTATATACAGTGATCCAAAAAGTAAAGACATCCTAATCTAAGGGAGTGTCATGTACTGCTAGTAGATCCTGCTGCTGGTCCAAGTCCAAACACTCATCTAGTGTAGCACCGTAGTAGGTAGGGCAGAACGCTTCAGCCTCGTCCTCTGTAAAATTTTCAACAGGTCCAGTCAGGACAGGAGCGAGCACAGTACATCTCAACAAATCATAGCAGGTCAGGATATATAATCATGCTAGAGAGTAAAATACAAGATACTGAAAGAAATACATGATAAAAAGAGAGAGACTGTAAATAAATAGCTACAGTATATAGAGAACTAACAGTGCTAGTGATTCAGAGCACAAGATGGTTATGTAGATGGCACGATGTTGTATACGAGTAATCTACAGAGGTTGTACACGAGTAATCTACTGGATTGAATACATAACCACTTCTACTCCCCCGCCCCAATCAATACACAAGGATCTAGTTAAGTTATGTTATTGTACACGAAGGTCATATGAATACATGATTATATACAATTTCACATGTTTTGTATACGAAGGTCACAAATACAAGGAGTACACAATGTTCACGATAAAGTACACGAACACGAATACCCGATGTATCCGCTAAGGGGATAACATCGCACAACAAGATCCATATAGTACTAATCCGTGTTTCCAACGTGTCAGCATCATGTAAAGTAATCTCGAGCAGGAAAATACTCCTAATATAGGATCAGAGAATGTACTCGCATGTATCCTGAGAATCTGGAGAATATCTACTGTCCGAGGAGTGGTGTCTGTCTCCTATAGAACAGTACGAGTCACTATGAGTCTACAATGATAATAAGATGCAAGTTAATGCATTCTACATGAATCTAGGTCAATCTAGACCAAAGTCAACTCTTGGTCAACTCTGGTCAACCCTAAAAGTCAAACTAGGTCAACTAGGTCAAACCTAAGTCAAACAAGTCTATACTAGTCTAACTAGGTCTAACAAGGCTACACAAGTCTAAACTAGACTCTAAACTGACACACAGATACATCCATAGGCTATAGGCTATCATGTCTAAAACCAACCCACAAATCACATGACTACATGTCAATATATATCTAATATATATTACACATATTGATATAGCTATAATATAATATAGAAACATACATTAGCTTATAGGTTACCTATAATATATCACACATAGGATACCTAGAAATGGAAATCCCACATACTCATAAGCATAGTGAAAAAGGAAATGAAATGTTTTTTGTGTTCAAGTGTGGGTGAGAGGCACTTGTGTGTGAACTATAGCATGTGTATGTTAGGCATAGACATGTGAGTGTGGTGTCAAGTGAGGATGTGTGTGTGAGTGTCAGATATCTGAACAGGAAACACTAGAAAATCAGTGAGGTGTTCATGGGGGGGTGTGTTAGTGAGAGTACAAGAGTGTTGTGTGTGTTTTAAAGCAGTGTATAATGAGTATTAGGGTGTGAGTGTCATGAGGAAATCCTGAAATCAGTTAAACAGTGCATACACATATCAATAGGAAACAGGGAAATGAAACAGTGAATGCATTCAGAGATTCAACTCAGGTTTAATAACATTTCGAAAAGGAAGGAAATCAGTAAAACAGTTAGAAGAAAACAGTGGGTGCATTGTGAGAATAGTGTGTGTGAAACAACAGGAAATTTTTTACAAAACAGTATCTACAAAGAGAATTAAGGGAATCAATCATTTCAGTATATTAAGACTGAAATGGACATTCAATTTTAACTAACCAATGAACAAGTCAATTCTATTTCAGTTTGGTTAAGAAGCATAATTTCAGGTCAGGGAAACAGTTCAATAAATTCAGAGAATTCATCTCAGTTAAAGTTGGAAATGAAGAATCTCAGGTTCATTAAGGAACACAAAGCTCAGTTTAATAGGAAAAACAAATCTCAGTTTTAGGAATAAAAATAGTGAAAAGAAATGGAAATCAATGAACAATGTAAAAAGAGAACAGTGAATCATCTCAGGAAAAATGGGAAAATGCAATAACAGTTAGCAAACCAATCCTGTTGACAGTCACAAATCCGAACCCAACTCAATACCAAGCTTCCAAGATTAAACACACAGCCCTGGAACTTCTCAGGAATAGGAATGAGTGCAATTACAGTTCATATTTAGAACTGAACTCAACATACCAAACACCATATCAGCTATTTCATTTGAAACCCAACCAAATGTTCAAAACCCCATTCTCCTATCAATAGTCTAATTCGAAGTGCAATATTGAACTAACATGAACAACCAATCATGTGGGGATCATAATTCAGTGAAGAACATAATTAAACAGGGATTTAAAGTGTTTAGGAAATGGGATAAACAATGTATCAGAATGAGTATCAGTTAACATGCCATTTACCCCTATTCGAAACCATATTTCCACATTAAACCTAAATTAACATGTAAATTAATCTAATATATATTATACATCATAATTAGGATCTATTTAGCAAGTTAAAACACAATTTAAACTAATTAAAACTGAATTAAACTCAGGGAACCAAAATACAGTGCTGTGCACGCATAGTGCATTATCCATGCACGCGCGACACCATGTCCAACACGACACGAGGGACCCTAAGGCTTGACACACGGGGTGTCAGACAGTGTCCCATAGTGTGTGTCCAATTTCACGTGTCGAAGTGGCGCGTGCACTGTGCAATCACACCCGAGCAGCAGGGGAAAGGGTCTGCGCGCGCGCGCGTTTGGGCACCGCGTGTTCCCGTGTCCGTGGCGACACGACACCAGACCAAAATGTGCTCAGAACACAAGAAACCCCTAAGCAAGGTTAAAACCTAATTTTCTATTCAGTTATATTCCTGAAAACTGATAGAAATGCCCTTTGGAGTATTTTACGAAACACCTATACACATAGACTGATACGTGTCTGATACGGACACGTATCGGACACGAATTCTAAGGTTAGCTACACCTACAGCTAGGGTAGGCCTAGGGCATCCTAGATATGAAATAAAACAGCAATTTCATGGAGTAGAATTGAAATTACCTATAGGTTGCAAATCCTCAAAAAAAACTCCAAAGAGAGGTGTTCCTCTTGATAGCCAAACTTCCCCCAAATTGTCCAAACTCTGAAATATTCTTCCACAAACGGTAAGAACAGAAAAATTAGAACCTAATGCAATTGGTTTGGGGGAAAAAGAAGTTAAATAGGAATTTTTATGAATTAAGGAAGATGGAGACTCACCTCTTTCTAAACTTGCAAAATATTCCTAATGGAGGCTAGCCCTAATTTCTATGAGGGAATTAAATAGATGGGAATCCCTAGGCTTAGTGTGGCCGGCCATGTGGATTGGGCTAGGGCTAGGTCCACTTGGTTTTGGGTTGGGCCTCTAAGGCTAAAATCACAAGTCATGACTTGTGAAACCACAAGCCATTTACTATTCAAATAAATTCCTAATTTTCCCAAAATAATTCTAATGGGTTAAATGTCACTAACTTAGGTCAAGCTAGGGTTCCATAACCTAACCAAATAGTCATGACCTAGGTTAGCCTCTAGGACAGTCACCAAAGTCAACACTAGTCAAAGTCAAATATAGCACCAAATCAAATATACTAAAAATCACTTAAAAATTCTAATAATTATAATTAATAATAATAATTCCAAATTAATTCCAAAATTTTAAAATGACCAAAATACCCTCAAGCTAGAAAAGTAGTAGTGACAAATCTATCCCCCTTAAAATAATTTCGTCCTCGAAATTAAAGGCGAAACTAAACTGCTAAGAAGGATAGAAAAGTATGCCTCAAGGTCCAAAAAGATAGGGGTACCACTCGCGCATCTCATCCTTCCGCTCCCAGGTAGACTCTCCTGGAGAATGATGTCTCCATGCGACGCATACCAAGGGTATCACCTGGTTCCTCAGTACCTTCTCCCGACGATCCAAAATCTCCACAAGCTGCTCTAGATAACTGAGAGTAGGTCCAACCTCAATATCCGAATGATCGAGCACATGGCTAGGGTCTGCCACGTACCGTCTCAACTGTGATACGTGGAATACATTGTGAACTCCCACCAGTGCAGGTGGCAAGTCTAGCATGTATGCCACGTCACCGACTCTCTCGCTGATAACGAAAGGGCCGATGAAGCGCGGGCTAAGCTTCCCACCTCCACCAAAACGTATCGTACCACGTGTCGGAGATATCTGCAGAAAAACCATGTCTCCAACCTAATCACAAGCAAGGTCTCATGTTACTAAAAATCAAACACGATCAATTAAACAAAACAAAAATACAACCTACTTCTAATCCTATTTCTAAATCTGTACCTCAAACTCCAACGGCCTCCGGTGGCTATCGGCCCAGTGCCGATGTCTGTCCTGCACCATGCAAAGTCTGTCCCTGATGAGCTTTACCTTCTCGATTGCGTCAACAACCATCTCTGGTCCCAGTAAAGCTCGCTCTCCAACATCATCCCAAGATAAGGGTGTGCGACACCTATGCCCGTACAGAGCCTCAAACGGTGATATCTCAATGCTGGCCTGATAACTGTTGTTGCAAGCAAACTCTACCAAATGTATATGATCCTCCCAGGAACCTCCAAAATCCAGGACGCACGTCCATAACATGTCCTTAAGGGTCTGAATAGTCCTCTCTGACTGTCCGTCCGTCTGGGGGTGGTATGCAGTACTAAACTTGAGCTGAGTGTCCAAACTAGTCTACAGACTCCTTCAAAAATGAGAAGTAAAGCGACTATCCCGATCTGAGATAATGCTGACGGGAACTCCGTGAATCCTGACTATCTGCCTCATATACAACTCTGCAAGCCTCTCTGTAGACGTACCCACCTTGAATGGCAAGAAGTGGGCCGATTTGGTTAACCTGTCAACGATGACCCAAATTGCGTCTTTCCCTCCTGGTGTACGCGGCAACCCAGATACGAAATCTATGGTGATATGTTCCCACTTCCACTCTGGAATGGGCAACGGCTGCAATAATCCTTCGGGCCTCTGCCTCTCTGCCTTGACCTGCTGACAGACCAAGCATCTAGCTACGAAGCGAGCTACCTTCCGCTTCATCCCGTACTACCAGACATGCTCTCGTAGATCCCTGTACATCTTGTTGGCACCAGGATGTATAGAGTACTGCGATCTGTGAGCCTCCTGCATGATCTGCTCTCTGAGCTCCCTGCTGGCACACATAACCTGGAAGCGTGCCTCAAGGCACCATCATCTGCAAGTGAAAACTCGCCATCCACCAACCTTGGACGAACCTGCTCTCGAATACACCGCAGAGCCACATCCTCGAACTGTGTCGCCATGATCCTCTCCATCAAGTCCGACTGTAACTAAAGGCCCCATAAATGCATCTGCGCCCCTGGCACAATCACCTCAATCCCAAGGCTCTCTAAGTCTACAAGCAAGTGTCGATCCATAGTCAAACACATGGCTGTCGGATACCTACTCAAGGCATCGGCAACCACGTTGGCCTTCCCTGGGTGATACTGAAGTGAGATGTCAAAGTCCTTCATCAACTCTAGCCATCTGCGCTGCCTCATGTTGAGCTCTTTCTGTGTAAACATATACTTCAAGCTCTTGTGATCTGTAAAAATCTCCACCCTCTCGCCATACAGATAGTGCTTCCACAACTTCAAAGCAAAAATTACCGCTGCCAACTCCAGGTCATGGGTAGGGTAGTTCTTCTCATGGGGACGTAATTGCCTAGAAGCATAGGCAATCACCTTCCCATGCGGCTGTAAGACACAACCCAGCCCCTTCCCTGAAGCATCACTATAAATAGTGAATCCACCCGATCCTGAAGGCAATGTCAGAATCGGAGCTGTCGTAAGCCGCTTCTTCAACTCATCAAAAGCTGCCTAACACTCCTTTGACCAAACAAACTCAGTATCCTTCCGGGTCAACCGAGTCAACGTCTCTGCAACCCGGGAGAAATCCTACACTAATCTCCTATAATATCCTGCCAGCCCCAGAAAACTCCTGATCTCTGCCACTGAATTCGGCGCTGCCCAAGCCTCAACTGCTGTGATCTTCTTCGGGTCCATTGAGATACCATCTCCAGTCACCACATGACCTAAGAAGTCTACTCTATCTAGGAAGAACTTGCACTTCGAGAGATTGCCATACAGCCTCTCCCTCCTGAGTGTCTCTAGCACCACTCTCAAGTGCTCCTCGTGCTCTTCCTCTGTCTTGGAATACACCAGGATATCATCAATGAATACCACCACGAACTTGTCCAAGTACTGGTGGAACACTTTGTTCATAAGGTTTATAAACACTGCTGGTGCATTGGTCAGCCCAAACGGCATAACTAAAAACTCAAACAGCCCGTAACGCATCCTGAAAGCGGTCTTGGGAATATCCTCCCTCTTCACTTTCACCTGGTGATAACCTGACCTCAAATCAATCTTAGAGAACACCCGAGCTCCGCTCAACTGATCAAAGAGATCATCGATCCGCGGCAGTGGGTATCTGTTCTTGATCGTCAGGTTGTTAAGTGCCCTGTATTCGATACACATCCGTACCGACCCATCCTTCTTGGGTACGAAGAGTACTGGTACACCCCAAGGTGAAGAACTCGATCGGATGAAGCCCTTGTCCTGCAGCTCATCCACCTGCTTCATCAGCTCCACCAATTTACTGTTGTTCACTTGATAGACATGCTGAAAAATCGGTTTCGTGCCAGAAACCAAGTCTATCGAGAACTCTACATCCCTGTCCGGTGGAAGCCCGGGCAACTCCTCTGGAAATATGTCCATAAACTCTGCAATCAAGGGATGCGGAGCCACCTGCTCCTCAACTGATGCTCCACAGAAGACTCTGCCGTCTTGCTCTGCCTGCCACCAGGTGTACTCAAACTCTGGCTCTTCTGGCGGCCCAAACAAAACTCTAACCCCTCGGCAATCAATGCGGGCGTGGTGTCTACCCAGCCAGTCCATACCTAATACAATATCGTAGTTCGGTAATGGCATGACGAGTAAACTCACTCCCAACTCTCGGCCTCCCAATATGACGCTCTGCCCTCTGCAAACATCACTCACGAGGATGACCCCACCCCCGGTCGTGATCTTGCAGGTCCTAGGCAATGGTTCAGAAACCAGACTGTGTCTAATAGCATACGATACTGACATAAAGCTGTGGGAAGCCCCGGAATCAAAGAGTGCAAATGCTGGAAGGGTATCGAGAAGAACCGAACCAGCTATCAGCTCTCCGATGGCCTCTGCATCCTCAGTCGCCATGGCGAAAGCTCGCCCCTGCTGTCCACCTCGTGCATGCTGCTGGTGCTGCTGGAAATCGGGAATAACAGGAAAAAGTCTCTGTACAGACAGAGGTCTACCTCCAATATAGCAGAAACGCCAACCTGAGTCGGCACAACGGGAGCTGTGGTCTCGAGGCCCTGATGAACAGGATGAGAGGTGGCCAGCCTCTCGATAGTATCCCCCGAACCAGAGCGATGAGATCGCGTCTCCATAATCATCATGAAGACAGATCAAAATAAGAAGCAATTTATGAGAATGAAGCGAAAATTCAAAGGAGGACAGTTTATACTCAAGGAAAGACAATAAACAGCAAATTTAGATAAAATAAATCTGATTAAGAGTTTTTTCTAGTGTGATTGTGTACCTTCAAAAATACTAATTCCTACTGCAGGCTGCAGCGATATTCTAGTTCAAATACCACTACATTTCCAACCTAGACCTGCATGGGCCACTACTAAAAATGTGTCATGACCCGCACCCTAGAGTAAGGGCACGAGACGTGGGTACGTCCAGCCTACGCCGCAGTGTCGGCAGTAGAACACTGTCCTAGGTCACAACATCTAACAGTTTAAGGTAATAAACAGTTATACTCCCCGAATGGGGGTGACATAACAGAATATATCTCAATCACAACTAAGGTAGAACAGGATAAAGATAGATAATATCCAGAACAGAATAAACCACAGAGATACATCCAGAATTCTAAGTGTCTAAAATAAGTACATATCCCAAATCTCAGAATCTATATACGGTAATCCAAAAAGTAAAGACATCCTAATCTAAGGGAGTGTCATGTACTGCTAGTGGATCCTGCTGCTGGTCCAAGTCCAAACACTCATCTAGTGTAGCACCGTAGTAGGTAGGACAGAACGCATCAGCCTCGTCCTCTGTAAAATTTTCAACAGGTCCAGTCAGGACAGGAGCGAGCACAGTACATCTCAACAAATCATAGCAGGTCAGGATATATAATCATGCTAGAGAGTAAAATACAAGATACTGAAAGAAATACATGATAAAAAGAGAGAGACTGTAAATAAATAGCTACAGTATATAGAGAACTAACAGTGCTAATGATTCAGAGCACAAGATGGTTATGTAGACGGCACGATGTTGTACACGAATAATCTACAGAGGTTGTACACGAGTAATCTACTGGATTGAATATATAACCACTTCTACTCCCCCGCCCCAATCAATACACAAGGATCTAGTTAAGTTATGTTATTGTACACGAAGGTCATGTGAATACATGATTATACACGATTTCATACATTTTGTACACGAATGTCACAAATACAAAGAGTGCACGATGTTCACGATAAAGTACACGAACACGAATACCCGATGTATCCGCTAAGGGGATAACATCGCACAACAAGATCCATATAGTATTAATCCGTGTTTTCAATGTGTCAGCATCATGTAAAGTAATCTAGAGCAGAAAAATACTCCTAATACAGGATATGAAATGATCAGAGAATGTACTCGCATGTATCATGAGCATCTGGAGAATATCTATTGTCCGAGGAGTGGTGTATGTCTCCTATAGAACAGTATGAGTCACTATGAGTCTACAATGATAATAAGATGCAAGTTAATGCATTCTATATGAATCTAGGTCAATCTAGACCAAAGTCAACTCTTGGTCAACTCTAGTCAACCCTAAAAGTCAAACTAGGTCAACTAGGTCAAACCTAAGTCAAACAAGTCTATACTAGTCTAACTAGGTCTAACAAGGCTACACAAGTCTAATCTAGACTCTAAACTGACACACAGATACATCCATAGGCTATAGGCTATCATGTCTAAAACCAACCCACAAATCACATGACTACATGTCAATATATATCTAATATATATTACACATATTGATATAGCTATAATATAATATAGAAACATACATTAGCTTATAGGTTACCTATAATATATCACACATATATAGGATACCTAAAAATGGAAATCCCACATACTCATAAGCATAGTAAAAACGGAAATGAAATGTGTTTGTGTTCAAGTGTGGGTGAGAGGCACTTGTGTGTGAACTATGGCATGTGTGTGTTAGGCATAGACATTTGAGTGTGGTGTCAAGTGAGGATGTGTGTGTGTCAGATATCTGAACAGGAAACACTAGAAAATCAGTGAGGTGTTCATGGGGGGGGTGTTAGTGAGAGTACAAGAGTGTTGTGTGTGTTTTAAAGCAGTGTATAATGAGTGTTAGGGTTTGAGTGTCATGAGGAAATCCTGAAATCAGTTAAACAGTGCATACACATATCAATAGAAAACAGGGAAATGAAACAGTGAATGCATTCAGAGATTTAACTCAGGTTTAATAACATTTCGAAAAGGAAGGAAATCAGTAAAACAATTAGAAGAAAATAGTGGGTGCATTGTGAGAACAGTGTGTGTGAAACAACAGGAAACTTATTACAAAACAGTGTCTATAAAGAGAATTCAGGTAATCAATCATTTCAGTATATTAAGACTGAAATGGACATTCAATTTTAACTAACCAATGAACAAGTCAATTCTATTTTAGTTTGGTTAAGAAGCATAATTTCAGGTCAGGGAAACAGTTCAACAAATTTAGAGAATTCATCTCAGTTAAAGTTGGAAATGAAGAATCTCAGGTTCATTAAGGAACACAAAGCTCAGTTTAATAGGAAAAACAAATCTCAGTTTTAGGAATAAAAACAGTAAAAAGAAATGGAAATCAATGAACAATGTAAAAAGAGAACAGTGAATCAACTCAGGGAAAATGGGAAAATGCAATAACAGTTAGCAAACCAATCCTGTTGACAGTCACAAATTCGAACCCAACCCAATACCAAGCATCCAAGATTAAACACACAGCCCTGGAACTTCTCAGGAATAGGAATTAGTGCAATTACAGTTCATATTTAGAACTGAACTCAACCAACCAAACACCATATCAGCTATTTCATTTGAAACCCAACCAAATGTTCAAAACCCCATTCTCCTATCAATAGTCTAATTCGAATTGCAATATTGAACTAACATGGACAACCAATCATGTGGGGATCATAATTTAGTGAAGAACATAATTAAACAGGGATTTAAAGTGTTTAGGAAATGGGATAAACAATGTATCAGAATGAGTATCAGTTAACATGCCATTTACCCCTATTCGAAACCATCTTTCCACATTAAACCTAAATTAACATGTAAATTAATCTAATATATATTATACATCATAATTAGGATCTATTTAGTAAGTTAAAACACAATTTAAACTAATTAAAACTGAATTAAACTCAGGGAACCAAAACACAGTACTGTGCACGCACAGTGCATTATCCATGCACGTGCAACACCGTGTCTGACACGACACGAGGGGACCTAAGGCTTGACACACGGGGTGTCAGACAGTGACCATAGTGTGTGTCCAATTTCACGTGTCGAAGTGGCGCGTGCACTGTGCAATCTCACCCGAGCAGCAGGGAAAAGGGTCTGCGCGCGCGCGTGTGGGCACCGCGTGTTCCCGTGTCCGTGGCGACACGACACCAGACCAAAACGTGCTCAGAACACAAGAAACCCCTAAGCAAGTTTAAAACCTAATTTTCTATTCAGTTATATTCCTGAAAACTGATCGAAATGCCCTTTGGGGCATTTCACCAAACACCGATACACATAGACTGATACGTGTCCGATACGGACACGTATCGGATACGAATTCTAAGGTTAGCTACACCTACAGCTAGGGTAGGCCTAGGGCATCCTAGATATGAAATAAAACAACAATTTTATGGAGTAGAATTGAAATTACCTATAGGTTGCAAATCCTTAAAAAAATTCCAAAGAGGGGTGTTCCTCATGATAGCCAAACTTTCCCAAATTGTCCAAACTCTGAAATATTCTTCCACAAACAGTAAGAACAGAAAAATTAGAACCTAATGCAATTGGTTTGGGGGAAAAAGGAGTTAAATAGGAATTTCTATGAATTAAGGAAGATGGAGACTCACCTCTTTCTAAACTTGCAAAATATTTCTAATGGGGGCTAGCCCTAATTTGTAGGAGGGGATTAAATAGGTGGGAATCCCTAGGCTTAGTGTGGGCGGCCATGTGGGTTGGTCTAGGGCTTGGTCCACTTGGTTTTGGGTTGGGCCTCTAAGGCTAAAATCACAAGTCATGACTTGTGAAACCACAAGCCATTTACTATTCAAATAAATTCCTAATTTCCCCAAAATAATTCTAATGGGTTAAATGTCACTAACTTGGGTCAACCTAGGGTTCTATAACCTAACCAAATAGTCATGACCTAGGTTAGCCTCTAGGACAGTCACCAAAGTCAACACTAGTCAAAGTCAAATATAGCACCAAATCAAATATACTAAAAATTACTTAAAAATTCTAATAATTATAATTAATAATAATAATTCCAAATTAATTCCAAAATTTTAAAATGACCAAAATACCCTCAAGCTAGAAAAGTGGTAGTGACACACTGGGCGTACTTCCCGTGGGGTGCCTCCCTCTCCCCCGACCGGCGTTTGCCCGTCGTGCGGCGGCCCCACCCTCTTTTCCCCTCTTCCTCGGCGCAACCGCCGGCCCCGGCGTCGAAGGCATCGCCGTTCTCGGTGCCCTCGGCCGTCCCCAGCTCCTTCCCTCCTCGGACCCCCGTCGGTCCCCCTGGGCGCCTCGTGTGCTGTGCGGCCGAGTTTCGGCCAGGCCGTCGTCCCGATCGATGCGCCGCCCTTCCCCTCGGCCGTGGCTCCACCCTCCGTCGCGCCCTCCTCGGACCCTCCCCCTCCCCCAGCTCTCGAAGCCCCCGCGGCTCCGGGACCCCCCTCCGTGCCGTCGGGACCGGTTCTTTCGGCTCCAACGGCCCAGGAGCCACCTCCTCCGGCCCAGGAGCCATCCGCCCTGGCTGTCGTCTGCTCCCAGGCGATTCCTCCCTCCGCCTTGTACTCCACCCCGGCGCCACCTCCCGCTACGGGCGCGAACGTCCTCCCGGAGCTCCCTTACTCCGCCCCCCTGGGGTTCCCTCCCCCCTTCCGTCGCCCGCCCCGCCCCACCTACCTCCTCTGCGACGGGAGTCTACTTGCAAGACCATCCACTCTGCGGTGGTACTGGATCTCCGTCCCTGCCTAGACGGCCGTGGCCCACTGGCCTTACGCTGCCCCAGGAGAAGGCCTCCCTTCTGCGTCGCAGTGGGGGCCGCACCACTACTGTTAGTCCCGGCCTCTGCCCAGGGCCCTCAGCCGGAGCTCTCTTTCTGCCGGATGCCGGCCTCGGCGCACCCCGATCACAGCCGCCCACGGTCCTGTCCTCTCCGTATCCTCTCGCCGTCGTCCCCCTCCCCTCAGGCTTGATGGGGCCCCCCTTCTTCAAGCTGCGCCGTCGTCCAGAACCCCAAGTCGGAGCCCCCCTTCCTTCCTCGCCAGTGGGTCTTTTTCCCTCCCGCGGTGATGCGGCCCCGCTTGCTGCGGCTCCCGCCGCCCACCGGCGACGCCTGCCCGGAGCTCCCCTCCTCCCTCGAGTTCCCTCCCCCCTCCAGTCGTCGTTGCTCCCTCGGGCCCCCCTTCCGTCGCTCCGTTGTTTGCTGGAGTTGATCCCCCCAGCGCAGTATAGCCCGCCCCCCCGAAGCTGATCCCCCCTGTCGACCAGGATCGCCGTGGCTTCCCCGGCGGCGTGGCCCTCCTCGAGATGCGCGCCTCTCCTAGGTCCGGGCGCCTCACCCCCCGAGATGCGCGCCCTCCTCGCGCAAAGTTCTCCTCGGGCTGTATGGCCCCTCGGGCCGCACACCCGCCTCCCCCCCCCCCCATTTTTTTGGGCCACATGTCCCCCCTATTTTGAATTTCAAATTTCTCTGTTGGTTGTTTGGACCAGTAGTTGCCCGCCTGTGGGCCCTGCTTCTGATCACGTTTTGGGTTTGTATTGGGCTGAAGCCCTCTCGAGGGCCCAGTTGCCGTTTCCTATTTTATTCAATAAACTTCCCTTATATATATATATATATATATATATATATATATATATATATATAAAATACTTTTTGTATGTAAAATATTTTTTTTTGTTTTTAAAATATATATATATATATTTTATATATATATATATATATATATATATATATATATATATATATATATATATATATATATATATATATATATATATATATATATTTAAAAAAAATATATATATATATATATTTAAAATATATATATATTTTAAAATATATATTTATGTAAAATATATTTTTTATGTAAAATATATAAATATATATATATATATATATATATATATATATATATATAAAATATATATATATATATATATATATATATATATATAATATAATATATATATTTTACATACATACATATATATATATATATATTTTACATACATATAAAAAATATATATATATATAGATTTTACATACATACATATATATTTTATATACATACATATATATTTTACATACATATATATATATATATATATATATATATATATATATATATATAAGAAAACCCCCTCAATTTATTAATGACAGCTCAAAAACTGCAGACTAAATCCGTATACAAGGCACAAAATGCCGAAGCCTATACAGGTATACCATAAAAGGAAGGAGGGGGGAAGGCGAACCAATCGCCAGGGGCTAGGGGAGCACCGACCAGAATGCTCTCGACCTGTGGGGACACAGGGTGCTCCGCTTACGTCATTGGCGGGCAACTTCCCGAAAGAGCTGGTCTGCCGAGTATAGGTGACCTTCGTATCTCGCCTTATTATGATTCTTCCAAATGACCCATGTAGCGGCCGCTGCGATAATCTGGTGGCCATGGAAGACAGAACCCCAGGAAGCCAGTAGATCGTAGAAGCGTCCACCGCCCTGCTCAATGCTGAATAGCTGGTTAAGGGTTTTCCAAGTCCTGTCTAGCAGCATCCCCTGACGGAAGATGTGATCGATAGTCTCCGTCTGACACTCGGAGCAGCAGGAGCAAGCTGATGCTAAGCTAATCCCGATGGTGTTAAGGATGTCATCTGTCGGAAGTTTCTTTCTGATGACTCTCCACAAGAGGAAGGACCACTTCTTAGTGTTGCCGGAATGCCAATAGTGTGCTATGGGGAGGTACGGCTGACCGGCCCCATGGATAGCGATTCTTGCCGACCTCACCGAGAATGCCCCCGACGCCTCGAGAGTCCATCTCAACGCATCCTCCTCACCTCCGAGACGTAACCTTCTCTCGCGGATGCCATCCGTCGCATCTTTACCGGACCACTCACGAATCTGGTCCCAGTTCCAGTCGTCGGTAGAGGGGTTCCATAAGTCTCTGATCCTACTATCTCTCAGGGTCTCCGTAAGACTCGAGATCATGCTGTCTCCAACCCATCTCTCTAGGAATGGGTTCGAGTCGCCCGTACCCAACTGGAGTCTCATCGCTGGCTCGGTAAGGTCGCAGCCGATAAGGATGCGATGCCAAGCCGCTGAGGATCTGCAGTTGGATATGGCCATAGAGGGGTGGATGTGTTTGAAGTATCTGGCGTTCAAAAACCAGCTCCATAAGTTGTTGCTCGTGCGAAGTTTCCACCACAGTTTCATCGAGAATGCTTTAACAATGTGAGTGAGTTTGATAAATCCCAAACCCCCTTCGCCTGTCGAATGAGCCAAAGATTCCCAGCTAGCCCAGTGATGCTTATCCTGGCCGTTGCTATGCCCCTAGAAGAAATTACAAAAGATCTGTTCGATCGAAGAAAAAACCTTAATGGGCGGCGAGCATGCAGCTAGGGTATGGATGGGGATGGAGGTTAGCACGTAATTGATGAGGATCATCTTGCCACCTGGGGATAAGGTGGCATTGTGCCACCCTTCCAGTTTCTTCCTGATTCTGGTGGTCAAGTCCTCGAAAATGCCGACGTTGGATTTCCCGTACACTAAAGGGCACCCGAGATAGTTGAATGGGGGCTTAGCAACGGAAAAAGATGTTAAGTTGGAGAGATTATTGGCGTGATCTCTATTGGTGTTGTGGTGGGCGTAGATAACGCTCTTGGAATGATTAATTTTTTGGTCGAAGCATCTAGAGTACCTCATCAGGGTGTTATGAACCACTGCCACCACGCCTCCATCCCCGGAAGAGAAGATGAGTAAGTCGTCTGCAAATGCCAGATGGGTGATGATAGGGCAGCCACTGGATATATGATAGTGCTGGAAGTTGGGGGTGTTGACTATATTGTTAAGGTTCCTACTCAGGGTGTCAGCTGCTATGATGAAGACTGTGGAGGATAGGGGGTCACCCTGTCTAACCCCACGGTGGGATTTAAAAAATCCCTCAGCATGGCCATTGATGACCGTGGAGAACCACGAGTTGTTGATGGATCTCCAGACGATGTTGGTCCAAGTTTCCAAAAATTTAAAAGCTCTGAAAACCCAGATCATGAATTGCCAATCCAGTCTGTCATAAGCTTTCTCTATATCGATTTTGACAGCAATGATACCTCCCCTCACTAGAAATTTTATACAGATGATTAACTCTTGGGCCAGCATAATATTGTCATGGATGTTCCTCCCGCGAACAAACCCGCTTTGCTCCTCCGAAATGATCTTGGGTAGAATACCAGCCATTTTGGTCGCGATGACCTTGGATATGATCTTGTTAGTGAAGTTACAAAGACTGATGGGTCGAAAGTCACGGAAGGACTTTGGGTTGTCCTTTTTCGGGATTAGGATCAGGTTGGTACTAGAAATGGCTTTGGGGTATATAGCACCTTCGAAGAAAGCGATCGTCGCTTCGGTGATGTCTTGCTTGATAATATCCCAGTATGTGCGAAAGAATACCCCTGAAAACCCGTCCGAACCTGGCGCATTGTGCTCGTTCAAAGCCCACACTACATATTTAACTTCCTGAACAGTAGGAGTGCGGTTCAACTGGGCATTGTCGGTGTCGTTAATGAGGAGGGAGATTTGGTCTAGGAATGATCTATCTTTGTGAACTGTCTCTTTGGAGAATAGTTTGGAATAGAAATACGTGGCTGCCTCTTGGATGCTCTTTTGGTCGGTAATGATGTTCCCATTGTTATCAGCTATCCGGTGAATCGAGAGCTTCTGTCTGTATCCGTTAACGCAAGCATGAAAGTACTTCGAGTTTTTGTCCCCCTCGCTGTCCCATTTCAACCTCGCTTTCTGTTTCCAGAAATCGGTATCCACTTTGATCCTGAATTTAAGCATAGCCTTAGTGAGGCTGAGGGCTCAACTGGCCGCTAAGGAGCGATCCGTGATGACCAGGGCTTCGGCGCGGGTGACGTCGTCATCGACGACTCGAACGGCTTGAAAGATATCTCCGTAGGCGAGCTTGCTCCAAACGGACAAGGCTTTCCTGGTGGCTTTAAGCTTGTTGCTCACCCGTACTAGGGGTTGGGGGAATCCTCGCGGTTCCATACTTCCGCAACGATGCCCAGAAAATAGGGGTGCCCGGTCCAGAAGTCGAGGAATTAGAAGTTCTTTTTGGATGAGTTAGTCTTGTTTTTGATCTTAACCAACAGGGGAGTGTGGTCTGATTCTGTGGAGTTGAGATGGGACAGATTGGTGGAGATCCCCATTCCGTGCCAGAAGGCGTTCGTGAGGGCCCTGTCTAGCCTGGAGTATTGACGATGGTCGCCATCCTGCATGTTGCACCAGGTGAATGCATTGCCAGTGAACTGGAGAGAGGTTAAGTGGGCATTGAAGATGAAGTTGTTGAAGTCAAGCATGGCCAGAGCGGGAGGGCAGCCTCCGGTTTTCTTCGTGCTGCAGGTTATCGTATTGAAGTCCCCAATACAAAGCCAAGGGGAGTTGGTGTGGAGGTGATGGATGTCAAGGAGGTCGTTCTAGAGTTGTTTCCTCTCCGCAACATCGCAGCTGCCATGGACCGCTGATAGGATGGCACGATCGGGAAGTCTTGGGTGATCGGACAAATAGGAGAGGGCCTGCCGGGAGTCCTGGATGACACCTAATTTGACGTCCTTCGTGCAGAGGATCCAAATATCGTGTCTGCCTGCTATGGCCATTGGAAGGCCTAGTTGCAGTTGGATGGATTTTAATCTTTTGGAGGGGATTTTGGGTTCAAGAATGATGAGGATGTCGATCTTGTGGATTTTCTGCAGATTGGTTATTCTTCTTAACGTCGATTTGTTCGCCAGACCGCGAACATTCCAGGATAGGATGTTAAGCATTAAGGATGTTGTGGGGGATTTTTTGTTCTACTTGGCGGTAGATCTGGTTTGGATGGTAGTGGTTTCAGTGGGTCCATGGTTTGTATTGGCCTCGCTCGAGGTAGAAGGTCCTGCCTCTGTTGAGGGAGGATGATCGTTACATGATTGCACCAGCGGGGCCGGTTGTTGACTGACCGATTCTCCGGCAGAGTCCAGGATAGGATTCTCTGGGGGTGATTATGGAGTCACTGGTGCTCCCTGTCAGAAGATTAGTTTGCTGAGGAGGGAAACCCGCGGCTTGGACCTGGAGCCCTCTCCGAACTAGGTCTGGCCCTAGAATAGCTAGGGCCTCTACCATGGGGTCTTCGATAGTGAGTTGTTGATTAGCGTCGGTGATGTCGGTGAACTGTTCTATGCCTTCCGGATTGGGGAGAATCTCGGTGAGCGTACGGTCGACTGGGGGAGAGGCTGTCTCCGCTGGATCTTTCGCGTCCTCCGAATCAAGAGCGTTGAATTGGTTGGAGAGGGTGAGTGCTTGGGTGCTGTGGGGGATCAATACTTTGCTGAAAGATTTGCTCCTGTCAGACGAGTCGCCACCAGAGCCGAATCGAGTGTACAAATTTGGGCGGGGTAGGAGAGGTGGCATGGGTGTCCTTTTCTCAGTTGCCTCGCTGTCATTTCGGGGTAGTTTCTTCTTTAGTTCTGGATGAAGTCGGTGGCAGTGCTTTGGGAGATGACCTCTTAAGTGGCAGTGGTTACAGAACATGATGGGTTGTCGTAGAGGATTTGTTGGGTGTGGGTCCGGTTGCCCAGTTCGATATTGATAAAATTGGGAGGTTCGATAGTGAGGTTGAGTTCCACACAGATTTTGGCGTAGTGAACTTTGGTGAGGTTGCTGGTTTCAAGGGCTGAGGCCACATACGTGCCGAAAGAGTTAGCGATACGCCTGAGAGCCGCTGGGACGAAGCAAATGAGGGACAGATTAGGCAGAGTGATCCAGGCGGTGACTGTCGCTGAGTCTTCTTTAGTGCTAAAGCTAGCTGACCACTTGATGATCTTCATCTGATGGGAATCAATCCTGCACGTGCCTTTGGACCAGATTGTCTTATGGTCTAAGTCGAATGAGAGGTGAAGAAGAATATGTCTGGGATCAAGGGGAGCTACACGGTATTCTGCTGTGAGTCTTCAGCTGGCTATGTCTCCTGCACCCTTGGGAGCTTGGGACATCCGGATAAAAATTTGAGGATGAAATATGGGGAAATAAATTCGATAGTGAGGACATCTCCATGTCAGAGAATGGAACCGAGGGCACCGGTAAATCCTGAGAGTACTCAATGTCCGGAAGATTGATGTCTGGGACGAGTGGCACCTTAGCTGATGCCAGATCCGGGCACAGCTTGGCTGCGTAGGTCGGCGGAGAGGGGCCGATCGAGGAAGGAATCACGAAAGAGACACTAGAAGGAGGGGGAGCAATCGAGGTGGAGATCAGCTCGGGATGGTGGGTGCGGGCTGAGGAGGCTGCCTGGAGGATGCACTCTGGTTGGGGGGCCGGCCGATGGAGACCTCCCAGGAACGGGACTCACCCCGCTCGCAGAGGAAGGCACCACAGACGGACCAACGATAATTGGAGGAGGGGAGGGTGAGTGTCTGGGACGACCTCTGCGGGATCCCTTGGCTCGGACGTGCTGGAGGCAAGAAGGTTAGGATCTGGGAGGCGGACAGCTGTAACCAAAGAGGCGGGGGTGATAATAGAGGGTACAGGAGGGTGGCTAGGGGCCTCTGAGGTGGGGCCGGGGGGCCAACGATGGGGTAGGCTGGAGGAATAGGGAGGGTGAGGGCCGGGGTGGATTGAATGGGAGGGGTGTTAGAAGAGGCGTAAAGCGCAGTGGATAGGGCGAGTGGAGGATTGGCGTAGAGGGGGTGTCCTTTTCTCAGTTGCCTCGCTGTCATTTCGGGGTAGTTTCTTCTTTAGTTCTTGATGAAGTCGGTGGCAGTGCTTTGGGAGATGACCTCTTAAGTGGCAGTGGTTACAGAACATGATGTGGTTGTCGTAGAGGATTTGTTGGGTGTGGGTCCGGTTGCCCAGTTCGATATTGATAAAATTGGGAGGTTCGATAGTGAGGTTGAGTTCCACACAGATTTTGGCGTAGTGAACTTTGGTGAGGTTGCTGGTTTCAAGGGCTGAGGCCACATACGTGCCGAAAGAGTTAGCGATACGCCTGAGAGCCGCTGGGACGAAGCAAATGAGGGGCAGATTAGGCAGAGTGATCCAGGCGGTGACTGTCGCTGAGTCTTCTTTAGTGCTAAAGCTAGCTGACCACTTGATGATCTTCATCTGATGGGAATCAATCCTGCACGTGCCTTTGGACCAGATTGTCTTATGGTCAAAGTCGAATGAGAGGTGAAGAAGAATATGTCTGGGATCAAGGGGAGCTACACGGTATTCTGCTGTGAGTCTTCAGCTGGCTATGTCTCCTGCACCCTTGGGAGCTTGGGACATCCGGATAAAAATTTGAGGATGAAATATGGGGGAATAAATTCGATAGTGAGGACATCTCCATGTCAGAGAATGGAACCGAGGGCACCGGTAAATCCTGAGAGTACTCAATGTCCGGAAGATTGATGTCTGGGATGAGTGGCACCTTAGCTGATGCCAGATCCGGGCACAGCTTGGCTGCGTAGGTCGGCGGAGAGGGGCCGATCGAGGAAGGAATCACGAAAGAGACACTAGAAGGAGGGGGAGCAATCGAGGTGGAGATCAGCTCGGGATGGTGGGTGCGGGCTGAGGAGGCTGCCTGGAGGATGCACTCTGGTTGGGGGCCGGCCGATGGAGACCTCCCAGGAACGGGACTCACCCCGCTCGCAGAGGAAGGCACCACAGACGGACCAACGATAATTGGAGGAGGGGAGGGTGAGTGTCCGGGACGACCTCTGCGGGATCCCTTGGCTCGGACGTGCTGGAGGCAAGAAGGTTAGGATCTGGGAGCGGACAGCTGTAACCAAAGAGGCGGGGTTGATAATAGAGGGTACAGGAGGGTGGCTAGGGCCTCTGAGGGTGGGGCCGGGGGGCCAACGATGGGGTAGGCTGGAGGAATAGGGAGGGTGAGGGCCGGCGGGGTGGATGAATGGAGGGGGTGTTAGAAGAGGCGTAAAGCGCAGTGGATAGGGCGGAGTGGGGATTGGCGTAGAGGGGGTATGCGTAGAGAGTCAGGCAAGGGAGGGCTGCCTGAAAGAGAAGGGTTAGGAAGGGAATACGCGTGGGGGAGATATATGCGAGGGGGAGGGGGGAGAAATACGCCTGGTAGCTGCGAGGAAGGCTCGAGAGAGGGCGGGACCGCGTGGGACCCCGGATCTGACCTGCGTAAAAACCCAAGGGGTTCTATCCCCGGAGCACAGAGGCAGATGGGTGGGACCCACCCGGGGGAGCCGCGTAAGGGGGAGGCTGAGCGGCAGGCTAGGGGAAAATGAAGTGGGTCCCCTCAAAGGAAAGCTGCTAGCAGCAAATTCGAGGGGCTGAGAGGCTAGAAGCCCGAGACCCTGCACCGCAGGGGGATCCCAAACCAAGGGAGAAAATAGAGCCGTTCAAAAATTGATCGAGAGGGAGTGCGACAATGGGTGTCCGAGCCCCTGAAAGCTCCAGACCAGAGTGTCGAGGCCGGATGGCGGGACGAGGGGAGGCTCAACCCGCTTGGGAAGGAAAGGCTGGAGACGACGGGAATGGGGGGGGGGGGGTCTGGGTCAGAGGTGAGGGAAGGGCCATGCTGCTACTAGGCCGGAAGCTGGCCAGGTGGCCGAGTAAGGGAGGGTTGGGGCAGAGGACAAGGCGAAGGAGGCGGGAGGAGGGGAAGGGAGAGAGGAGGCCGACTAGAGACAGGCAGTCGGCGGGCCATGGATGCTCATAGATCGCTGGCGGGCAGGCGGTCGGCTAGAGGAGGCCCTAAGGGCTCCCTGGAGGAGAGGAATGCAAGCTACCCGAAGCATCTCCTATTATATTATATATATATATATATATATATATATATATATATATATATATATA
>JANAVB010044019.1:243264-363991 GCA_029216955.1 Iris pallida | reverse complement strand
AGTGCATCTTCGTGGGCTACTCCAGCAACTCAGAAGGGGTATGTATGCTGGAGTCCAGTAGAGAGAAGAAATTTGTTAGTATGGACGTCCACTTCCGGAAGCATGAGCCATATTACCGCCAGGATGGAACTTCGTATAACACGCCTCATACTACAAGTATAAGGCGAGAGGGGGAGATAGAGAACTTGGAGAACCTGGTGGTAACCGATTTAGAAGTTTGGCATAGAGACACGGTTGAGGAGGAACATGAAGGTGAAGCGGAACAGAGGGAGGAGACGAGAAGTGTTACACCTACGGCTCAGGGGGAGTTACTGACCTACAACAGGAGAAACAACAAGCAGACTACAGGACCAGTACCTACAGTGTCAGTGCCAAGTCCCTTGCCTGCGCCTGTCCCAACTCCTGAGACACCTATACCACCATCCTCCTCATCTACACCACCATCCTCCTCATCTACACCACCACCCTCCTCAGGTGATATCGTTCCTCCCATACCACTACCTACACGAAGGACTACTCGCAGCAATGCGGGAAATCCTCCGGACAGATATGGTTGGGATCTTGCTAAGTTTGTTTCTTATGATCATATATCTTCTTCTCATGGAGCATTTATAGCATCTTTGGATAGTATTACTGTACCTAACAATTGGCAGGTTGCCAAGAACGATCCAAAGTGGAAAGCGGCAATGCACGAGGAGTTGGGAGCTCTTGAGAAGAACCACACTTGGGAGCTGGTGAGACTGCCAGAAGGGAAAAGAGCAGTTGGATGTAAATGGGTTTTTACTGTGAAACAGAACCCAGATGGACAGGTTGAGCGCTATAAAGCTCGACTGGTGGCAAAAGGATACAGTCAGACGTACGGCATCGACTATGACGAGACCTTTACACCAGTGGCGAAGATGAGCACTGTCAGGACCTTGATCTCCCTGGCAGCCAATGGAGGGTGGAAGCTACACCAACTGGATGTGAAGAATGCATTTCTTCATGGAGATCTAGTAGAGGAGGTGTACATGGAGATACCACCAGGATTCGGCACAAAACAGACAGAAGGCAAGGTCTGCAGACTGAAGAAGTCTCTCTATGGACTGAAGCAGTCTCCTCGGGCATGGTTTGACAGGTTCAGGAGAGCAATGATAGGGATGGGATATCAGCAGATCAATGCTGATCACACTGTCTTCTTCAGACGGAGTGGAGGCCATATCACCATGCTTGCAGTATATGTAGATGATATGATTATCACAGGCAATGATGAGCAGGAGATCGCCCAACTCAAAGTAAAACTTGGCAAGGAGTTCGAGGTGAAAGATCTTGGCCCCCTTCGATACTTTCTTGGGATTGAGATTGCTCGAGATAATGAGGGAATCGTTCTTTCTCAAAGGAAGTACGCACTGGACCTGCTTACGGAAACAGGGATGATGGGATGTAAACCAGCTACGACATCGATAGACCAGAAGTTTAAACTGGATGCTGAAGCTGGAGAACCAGTTGACCGGAATAGATATCAGAGATTGGTGGGCAAGTTAATCTACTTAAGCCACACTCGACCTGATATCAGCTTTGCGGTAAGTGTAGTAAGCCGCTACATGCATGACCCCCGGAAGGGTCACATGGACGCAGTGTACCAGATTCTGAGGTACTTGAAGGGAGCCCCCGGGAAGGGACTGATCTTTAGAAGAAATAATCATGTAGGCATTGAGGGCTATTGTGATTCTGACTGGGCTAGCTGTGCTGACGACAGGAGATCCACATCGGGATACTGCATATTTGTAGGAGGCAACTTGGTCTCTTGGAGGAGTAAGAAGCAGTCAGTAGTGGCCAGATCAACAGCTGAAGCAGAGTATAGAGCGATGGCCTTGGGAGTCACAGAACTATTGTGGTTGAAGAATATGCTGACGGAGCTAAAGCTGGACCAGGGAACAAAGATGAAGCTATGGTGTGACAACCAGTCAGCTATTAATATTGCCAACAATCCAGTGCAGCATGACAGGACCAAACATATTGAGATTGACAGATTCTTCATCAAAGAGAAACTGGATAAAGGAGAACTAGAGCTGGGCTATGTTCCAACCAAAGATCAGGTAGCAGACGGACTGACAAAGGGGCTTAGTTCTATCAACATGATGAGAGGATGTGACAAGATGGGCTTAGTGAATATCTTTCGCCCATCTTGAGGGGGAGTGTTGATATATATATATATAGTGTTATTGGGCTTTAGTCCCACATTGGCTAGAATGATAGGAGAGGAGGCTAGCCTCTCCTATATATATGTTGTTACTCCATTCAATAAAATCACTTCAAGTCTCAACAATATATATATATATATATATATATATATATATATATATATATATATATATATATATATATATATATATATATATATATATATATATATATATTCTTGATGGCCTTATGAACACCATCTAACAATTCCACCATCAATATGTAAATAAACTTCTAACTATATTTTAGAATTTTGGCAGCACAACTACTACCCAACTTAAAATTACTAATCCTTTACACAAGATCACATCTTTTTGAAGAAATTTTCCTCAACCATTCAATAGTGTTCATTGATTCTCGAAATATTTTAATGCATCCATAACTTAAATGTACCCTCTAATACACTCTTAATTGCCAAGGTAATTTGTCTAACAATGTAATTAACCTATAGGTCATATACTAGTGCTAGTCATCTTTCCAACCTTTATTAAGCACGAAAAATATGGTCGAAACAATATTTTCTCAACCTGCATGGCCCACCACAAAAATATGTAACACCATATTCTCAATATGCATAGGACTAGCAATACATAATATACCAGCCGTATATGTATGTAGGCTACTCCAATGTATGGATATCATGTACACATACGTAAGCTGTAAACATAGTTTCAACACAACATAGTCATGTGCATACTATATTTCGTCCAAATAAATAAAAGAAATCTCAATCAAATAAATCAGCTGAATCAATATATGAGTGTTTAAAGAATAAGATAGCTAGGTGGAGATAAATCCACTACCGAGCAAAAAATAGAGAAATACATAAAATAACCAAATAACCTATCCGCTAAAGAAACCAAAGGTCATCGAAATGAAGAATCTGGTCTTGGCCCATACTTCTGTAGAATGTCTTGATCACACACATGGAGAGATCACCAGGTCCATAGAGGGACGTAACACGATACATATAACATGTCAATAATAACTGATAATGTAAACAAAATATTACTGGATTTTTTAACCGCTAATGTGAGAATGCACTTTGAGGACAACATTCCACACAGGGGCATTAGGATCAGCAAAGAACATAAAAGGAGTGGCAGTAAGTAGTGCTCTTCTGAGTCACTATCGGCCCAAGGGTGGCAGTAGTAGCACTTATCTGAGTCACTATCGGCCCATAAGTGTATGTGTGAGTGTGTATATATATGTAAAAATAAATAGTAGCCCCTATGCTAATAGTTGTCCCCTTCCTATGAGTGTATGTATATGTGTAAAAATAAATAGTAGCCCCTATGCTAATAGTTGTCCCCTTCCTACCCATGATACTATACATGCGTCGTATCCACAACACCCAACAGGACCCTCCACGACATTGTTTATCCCTAATAACTACCAAGTCTTCTAGTAATATATATCTATTGGCAGTTATCGCCTATCGTACGGCATGTACGCATCGATGATCAGTCGATATACAAGGCCAAATCTATATACAAATTGCGACTCGTGGCACACATATGTCATGGTCAATGAATGTTGCACAAACATAGGATAGTCCCTTAAGTCTAGATCATTGTATATAAATAAATATAAATAACTAAAGAAATAGAATAAATACAACATGCTAAATAAATGTACAGAATCAGAAAGTCATGGCAAGGTATACTTGTCTAGTGGTGGTGTGTTGATCTGACAATGTCCAGAATAATCCAAGTAGCAAGGGTCGATATAAAGAAGTCCGAGATTGCAAAGAAAATAAAAAATGATCAATTAGTCATGATCAAGAATAATCTAATCCTAAGATAATTTGATTTAGGAAAAGAAATTTCTTAATTAAAAATATATTTTTTTTATTTAAAAAATAATTATAAACTATTTAGTATTATTTATAAACCTTATGTAGGAATTTATTAACAATAATATAGAATTCCAATGGGTTCAAAGTCCTATTTAAAACACATTTATTTAGTACAAAAAAAATCATTTTTAAAGTTAATATACAAAGTCCATCTAAAATATACTTATAGATATATTACATAAACATATCATTTTTATCTAAATACTTATACATGAAAGACTTTTAGTCAAAACCCTTTAGAAAATATCTATATTTACTTAGAACCCAATATCCAAAATTATATATATATACCCTATATATCATTACTAGATAATAACTAAATATTTATATATGCCCAAAATTAAATTTAAAATTAAATTTCTAAAAAAAGTATATGTTTTAGCTATTCGTGTCAACTTTCCAAAATATCAAACAAATTGCAAACCGAGTTTGAGATCTCTCTCAATCTCGAAAATAGTACGACTCATCGATTTTAGGACAACTAAAACTCAAACAATTTTACAAAAAACTATATTAAGAATTTACTAAAATAAATTACATATTATCAAAGCTAGCCTCATTATGGTTCAAACAAAAAAAACTAGAGGTGAAACAGAGTTGGGAGTTATGGTCCTTCAAAGTCGTTATAGTTTCTGGAAAACAAGAATGATTTTGTGACAAATTTGTGTTACTTCGGACAAAAAAGAGAAAAAATTTGGGAAAAAATATGAGAGATGATTTTATTTCACAAGTGTTCAATAGGTATATATATATAATGAGTACCGATACTTAATTTAAAATTATTAAAATGTAACTAATATGGATATGATTAGGATTACCTAACTTGGATAGGATTATGATTAGTTCAAATAAGAAATTGTTTAAATAATTATAGATATGATTCCAATTGTGTTAGATTTACTTAGGATATTTGATAATTCTAAGGATTGCTAGATTTGTTTAAATGGAGATATGGTTTAATTCAAATGCGGTTATAAGCTAAGGATTGGTTGAACGAATTCTATCATGATTATAATTAAAAGAAATCATGATTTGTTTAAATAATTATTTAAATATAAATTAGAATACTTGTTTAGAAAATATTTAATCTATTAATAAGATAATTAATCAAATAATTTTAACACTACATGTATCAAATCCTAATCAAATAATTGATCACAACAATAATTTAAATAATATTTAATATTATCAAAATAACTTCAACAATATGATACTATCAGAATAATTTAAAATATATACACGTAAATCCAAAATCATAGCAAATCTTGTTATTGCTTAAAAGTACTCATGATTTTTTTTTGAAATACCAAGTTTAAAATAGAGAAAATAATATTTCAAATAAAATTTCCTATAAAATTAATTCGAATTGAATCTCATGTTCATGTATGGATATAGGTAAACAACATGTATATATATATATATATATATATATATATATATATATATATATATATATATATATATATATATATATATATATATATATATATATATATACCATAGTTATTCTAATTAAATAAAATTCAAAATTTTAGGGGATTTACACGTACAAGGGTCTATTGTGCCTATTGTTCTCAAGCAACATGTTTTGCTGAGAGAATGTAATGTTTGGGATCGTTTCGACTAGACTATGATAGTATGGGCATGCTGCGGGATCCTCTTTAGGCTATTGGACCTGACTGAGAAAGGAGTCGGTGTGTCGCAATGCCACGCTCAAGGCATCTCAGGTCTCTTTGTAGAGACGGAGAAGCTCGAAGAGCGACAACCTTGTAGGTGTATTGGCAAGCTATGACAATATATTGAAGTTTTATAGTTTGATCAACCCTGATACAGAGTCTTTCTGTATGGGTTTGTTAAAGCGAGCCACATTTTGCTTTCGTTTATGCACCACAAGAGATTAGAATGGATATGCTTCACAGTTCAGAAACAGTTGGCGCATTAGACATGATAGGTAAGGTGTATCTTTCTCTTGGACTGAATCGCCATCCCGCTGGCAAGTCTGACTAGACCTAGTCTTGCCTACCAGAGCTTTGTCGATCGAGACGGAGACCATGCGACAAGACTTGGGCATATTTTCCTTGGACTTGTTGGCGGAATGCGCCGTTGGCTGCATCAAGTCTGGGACAAGATCGGAATGGACCCACATAACTTTGCTTCACAACATTGTAAGTAGAACCAACCCTATGGCATTTTCACAGGCAGGTGGAAGATTAACTACCTCTATTTTCACCCTGGGGATCGGGGTGGCACCATCTTGGGCCTCTATTTTCGGGAAGTCACCAAATTAGAAGATCACCATCTTTGCAGTGATTATCTTGTCCTCATAGTCAAGAGTGAGGACCTTGGCATCAATCAGCCGCTTTATATGCTTCTTCAAAAAGTAGCAGTCATGTGTTGGGTGGTGGATGTATCTATGGTAATAACAACATTTTGGATTGACCACCTTATCCGCCTCGTCAAGACGTTTGAGGGGAGGAAGGTGGAGCTTATCACTCTTCATCAGCACGTTGAAGAGCTCCACTACATCGTTATCGTTAAAGGAGTAATTCTCCTTTGGCCTTGCCACTTATGTCGGCTTTTGGTTCAATGAGGCCGATCCTTTGGAAATATTGACGGTCAATACATGCTTTCCTTTTTCTTCTTGGTCGATGTTGACAATGTTATTGCTGGAAGGGCACTTTCCCCTATCATCGATAGTGGGAAAGTTTACTCCCAGGAGTCGGGCTTTTGGAATTCTTTTCAACATTCTCAGAGTTAATGATAAATGTCGTTCAATACGTGCATTGAGTGGAGTTGGTCCATAGTTTAACTGCTGGCAGCATGTTTTACAACATGCATCCATCAGTACAGGCTCGGGGGTGCCAGGTGGTAGTCTCAAGACCGCCTAGTGAAAGCCCTCGATATAGGTAGGAACCGACTCCTTTTCTTTCTGAGCAATGTCCATGATAAAGGACATCATCATATTCATTCCTCCTTCATAAAATTGAGAAAAGAAAAATGCTTTAGTCAAAGCCTACATGGAGGCACTCAGAGTCTGAAGCCCTGCCTCAAGAAAAAAAAAGTATGTCAATAATATTGGCTTTGCCACGTGTAGAGAAGTTCCTGTGCCCCTAAATAGAGGCATTTTTCTTCTGTTGCTCATTAGTTGTGGGTACGTAGTTTGGGACTAGAAGTCAACACTGCGCTTCCCAACACCACGTGCCGACTTGGAGGCAGCCTTAACTCTTTTGCCAGAGCTAAAGAGTTGAGCTTGTTGCACCAAGAGGTGGCTTGTGCGAGCGCATGATGCGCGCCTTCAGAGGCATGCAACGCCTCATCAACAGACAATTGAGGAGCCACGCGGGCATTAGGCACCTATGCTCTATGCATCTTCTTAGGCTTTGCTAGCCTTGGATAGGGGCCTATGCTGTCCCCAGAGAGTAGGTCCTCGTAAGCTTGCTGGTTGAAACGTACGACCAGCGTCCTCTGCTTCGAACCCACTAAAGCAGTATCGAATTGCATCACTACCTTCTCGTAATAGGGGAAGGACGTCCCCAGCAAAGTCAACATCATGTTTGCAATTGAATAAAGTTAAACAACTTTTGTATTAAAAAAGAAAAAAGTACAAAGAAATCCTAAACATGAACTCTAAGTACAAATTTTTTTATTCTAGAAGATGTGATGATAGATATCAAATGCTGTAGTTGATTCCTTTACTCCGTTGATGATCTGATAAGGCGAATAAGGATTGCAAGTCTCTGCTCAACAACAAGAAGGACATCAATTCAGCTGTCTCGGTTGGATGCTCAAACTCTCTGTGTGCCTAAGGGTGGAAATGAAGGAAGACTCATTCTATTTATTGAATTCTGGAAAATTCCATCCATGTGCACATATGCGATGTGCACATGGATTTTGGCGTGCAAGAGCGCTGAGCGTGGGAATTTTGTTCCCACATGGCATTTCTGAACAGAATACAGTTGCATCTGTGCACCTATGGTGCAGTCGACTGCCACGTAGCCGTGGTTGAGATAGGGTTGTTGCAGAGATCTTAGGTTGTTGACACCCATAATTGGCATGACTGAGTCGTTTGACACATGGCGCGTGCTGATGACTTGAAGATCTCGTTCTGTTGGAACAAAAAGATCTTGATGCACTGCACATAAGATAGACTTGCCGCATGGCTTTTAGGGGCACATAGCAAGTCTGGGTGCATGGCTTTAAGGGCGCATGAGAGCTTTGGTCGGTCAAGCCACGTGGCATAGCACAGCTGTATCTCGTCAATGAGTAATGATTATGCTGACATAAGTGCTGACATTGGATGTCATCTCGAACTTCGAAGTATTTTTGTTTTGTCTGAGGTGTCACTACAAAAATACTGTTAATTACCGACGGATGTCAGCGACAACAGTAAATCCGTCGCTAATTAGCGATGTACTAGTGACTGATTTGTGATAGATAATTTACGTAAAAATTAATTCAATTGGACGTCACTGAATCCGTTGCTAGTCCGTCGCTAGTTTTCTTCCGACGCCTCAGCGACGGACGTTTTCGTCGCTGAGCTTCTGTAAAAGTATCCCCCTATACTCATTCTAAAAATGTTCCCAAAATTTTAATTTCCCTCCAACTTTCCTCCTTCCGCTCCCTCGACTCCCTCGCTCATCTCCAGCGACCCCTCTCCGACGACCCCATCTCCGCCCTCTCTCCAACTCCAATCTCCGCCCCCATCTCAACCCCATATTTTTCCTCTCTCCGGCGACCCCCTCCCCTTTTGCCCCCCTCCGACCCTCTCTCAGACCCCCTCCTTGACCCCCTCTTCGCCCCCCTGTGCCCCCCTCTCCGTCATCCCTTTGCCCCCATCTCCGCCCTTCTCGACCCCCTCTGCCTCCCCCCTTCAGCCCCCCCTCTACCCCCCTTTCCCCTCTTCGCCCCCTCCCACCTCTGCCCCCCTTTTCCCTCCATCGCCGCCCCCTCCTCTGCCCCCCTCTGTCCGCCCCCTCCTCGGCTCCTCTCCGGTGACAGGGCAACCCCCACTCCTCAGGTAATGACCTATTTTTTTCCTCTAATAATTTTTGTTGACACGGACATGATATGCTTCTCGGACACAAAAATATAACACAATATAGTAGCTAGGGTTTTGGACACGGACATGGATACGGACACGGACATAATGTAGTATCTAGGGTTTTTGGTATTCGTAAATTATTCAAAATTCATTAAGGCCGATACTAACCCGATTTCGATAGCTAACCTGAAATTCGTTAATATAGTAGCTAGGGTTTTTGAATCCAATTTCGATAAGGCTGATACTAACCCGATTTCGATATTACCGATATCGATACTCGTAGGAATGGTATAATACCAGTTTCGATATCCAATATTTGATTATGATATAAAGATATCCAATTCCAATTCGATAGGCCGATACTATTCCGATAGTCCGATACTAACCCGATACGGACATTAATATATTGAATCCGATTTTGATAAGGCCTATACTATTCTGATTTTCATATTACCGATTTCGATATTGATACTCCTATGAATGGTCTAATACCGATTTCAATATCGATACTCATAGGAATGGCCGATATTACCGACTTCGATATCGATACTCATAGAAATGGTGTGGACACGGACACGGATACGGACACGGACACAATGTAGTAGCTAGGGTTTTTGGTATTCGTAAATTATTCAAAATTCGTTAAGGCCGATACTAACCCGATTTCGATAGCTAACCCAAAATTCGTTAATGTAGTAGCTAGGGTTTTTGAATCCGATTTCGATAAGGCTGATACTAACCCGATTTTGATATTACCGATTTCGATATCGATACTCATAGGAATGGTATGATACCAGTTTCGATATCCGATATTCGATTATAATATAAGGATATCCAATTCCAATTTGATAGAAGCTAGGGTTTTGGACACGGACACGAATACGGACACGGACATAATGTAGTAGATAGGGTTTTTGGTATTCATAAATTATTTGAAATTCGTTAAGGCCGATACTAACCCGATTTTGATAGCTAACCCAAAATTTGTTAATGTAGTAGCTAGGGTTTTTGAATTCGATTTCGATAAGGCTGATACTAACCCGATTTCGATATTACCGATTTCGATATCGATACTCATAGGAATGGTATGATACCAGTTTCGATATCCGATATTTGATTATGATATAAGGATATCCAATTCCAATTCGATAGTAGCTAGGTTTTTGGACATGGACACGAAAATTATGACACAATATAGTAGCTATGGTTTTGGACACGGATACGAACACGGACACAATATAGTAGCTAGGGTTTTTGGTATTCATAAATTATTCGAAATTCGTTAAGGCCGATACTAACCCGATTTCGATAGCTAACCCGAAATTCGTTAATGTAGTAGCTTGGGTTTTTGAATCCGATTTCGATAAGGCTGATACTAACCCGATTTCGATATTACCGATTTCGATATCGATACTCATAGGAATGATATGATACCAGTTTCGATATCTGATATTCGATTATGATATAAGGATATCCAATTCCAATTCGATAGGCCGATACTATTTCGACAGGCCGATACTAACCCGATACGGATATTAAGATATTAAATCCGATTTCGATAAGGCCGATACTATTCCGATTTTGATATTACCGATTTTGATATTGATACTCCTATGAATGGTCTGATACCGATTTCAATATCGATACTCATAGGAATGGTCGATATTACCGACTTCGGTATCGATACTCATAGAAATGGTATGGACACGGATACGGACACGGACACAATGTAGTAGCTAGGGTTTTTGGTATTCGTAAATTATTCGAAACTCGTTAAAGCCGATACTAACCCGATTTCGATAGCTAACCCAAAATTCATTAATGTAGTAGCTAGGATATTTGAATCTGATTTCGATAAGGCTGATACTAACCCGATTTCGATATCGATACTCATAGGAATGGTATGATACCAGTTTCGATATCTGATATTCGATTTCGATATTACCTATTAGATTTACATTGATTATTTGTATCAACACACCTTTATTTAATTTCTATTAGATTTGCATTGATTATTTGTATCATCACATCATTTTTTTTATTTCTTTCAGATTTACATATGGCGGGACAAGGTCGTCCACGTCGACTTCGAGGATCTAGATCGACCCGTCCTCCTACTTCTTGTCCTCCTAGTACTTCGGTTGCAGATCGCAGAGGAGTTAGTGAGGACGATTTGGTTGATGAGGAGGATGGCTTATCTCTGTCATTCACTCGTTCTTCAGTCGGCGGAGCTAGCCCTGATATTCCTTCAGCATCTACTCTTACCGGTGTTGGTGCCCCATTTTATACGTCGGAGACTACACCTGTCGCTCCTACTGCGATGAACCCATATCCTGGACTTTTGGTCGACCGTGGAGTGTACATACGTCGACCAGGATTTGCAGACCCTCCTACCCTGCCAGAGCGGCCAGCCAATATCACTCGTACCAAGCTGTGGGCAGATGGAATGACGTAAGTATACTAGTGTTAGTAGACACATTTATTCATACTCTATTTATTATCTAATCGTACATTGTTTTGTTTATTCCAGGTTCTTTCCGGTCCAGGCTGGTAGAGATTTGGGAGAGTTGATGCGTCGACAATTCCATGGTCCCTATCTGAACTTCGGGGACATCCCAGTTGATAGACGATTCATTTGGCTCGAGATGCTTGAGGTATGTCTAAATAATATCGTCTTTGTTTACAATATTTCTTAAATATTTGCTCATTTGTTTTTATTTGTCATTATTTGTAGAAGTCGTAATGGTGGTCGGCGCATAGAGATCAGGCGATCCGGAAGTGCTACAAGTCGGTCGCCAGCAAGAGGTTGAGGGATATGGTCAACGACCAGAAGGCGTTGGCTACACTAAGTAGCGCTCTTCGCAAGGAGTGGTTGAAGGAGAAATTCTGGAAGGAGATGAAGAAGAAGATGGACACTCCGGCCTATAAGGCCAAGTGTGAGAAGGCAAAGGCTGCCCGTGCTAAGGGTGGTCACCACACGGGTGGATCCATCCCAATTACAGAGCATTATCGACAGCTGGTGAGTATTCTTATTTGTTATTTCTTCAATTGTTTAAGTTTAATGTTTAATTATAAATTGATATTTAATTGTTACAGTGCGAGAAGGTCGCCAAGGCAGGCGGAGATCCGAACGCCGTGGACTTCCCTAAAGTTTTCGAGCGTATCCATAAGCGAAAGAAGGATGGGAAGCTCGTAGATGATCGGACGACCAAAGCTTATGTAAGTTTTTCGAGTCCTATATCTAATTACATTTTTTCTTCGTCTTTACGTACTTAACTATATTTACTTTAGCGAAATAGTTAGTATGAACTCTAATATAAATATTAACTCTAAATCATAACCCTAAGTAGCATTATAAATCAAAAAATAGTTTAAGAGACGTATGAGAACGTAACCATAACAATACATACATCGAAAATAAAATATCAATATTAACTCTAAATCTATTCACCTATATAAATATAGGAGACTTATGAGACTTTAGAGAGTCGAGTCGGTGAGGGAGGGACTGCCAAGGGGGGAGCTGGGACTAGTCAGTCACCGTCGCCGGCTGTGAGGAACGACTTATGGGTACAAGCCGTAGGTAGAGGGAAAGGGGGCAGCGTGTACGGTACCGGATCGTTGGCATTCCAGCCGTCCGTTTATTCCAGAGCTCCTCTATCTCCACCACCTCCACCTCCACAGACCGACGATACTGCCGACGCCTACACCTTGTCGCAGATTACACAGATTCTGGTGGCCCTCCAGGGTCATATGGGACAGATGAGTGGAGCTCTGATCACAGCAGGTCTGATGCCTGCCCCTACTCTACCGGCTCCAGCTTCGACCACAGCGCCTCCGCCAACGACCACAGCACCTACTGTACCGGCTCTAACTTCGACCACAGCGCCTCCGCCAACGACTACTCCTCTGACCACAGTGCCTCTTGTCGTGCCGCCGACTCTTCCAGACGTCGTTCCTGCCGAGGACGTATAGCGGATCCTCTCTTTGGTCCTAGGACAGTTATATTCATGCAAACGGCCGGTTATGCCTCCGCCACCTCCTCCACCTCCACCACCATCAGTTTGAGATTTGTTTTTTTTTATTGTATTTGACGATGAGTTGTATTTGACGATAAGTTTGTGTATGTACTATTGCGACTGTTGGACGTGTTTTTATCATTTGACTGTTGGAAGTGTTTGTATATGTACTATATTTGACTGGTGAACATATTTGATTGTTGGATGTGTTTGATCGAGATGCTTGGGTTTATTTTGTATATATTGGGGTTATAGAGTTTATGTATGACTGTTAGACATATTTGGGGTTATAGAGTTTATGTATGACTTTTGGAATAACTGTTGGACATATTTGACTTTTAGAATGAGTTTATGTATGTATTTCCAAGTTTGAGCAAAGCTGGAACAATTTAATGTGGTATAAATAAAACGATTAGCGACGGATTAGCGACGTTATTCTGGAAAATTTGCAGGCTAGCGACTAACCAGCGGCGGCTTAGAGACGAAACCTGAAAATATTTTCAGGTTAGCGACGGGTTAGCAACAGAAATATCAGTCGCTGAGCTTATGTCAGATATCAAAACCGTATCAGACGAGTCAGCGACGGAAATTTCCGTCACTGAGCTTCTGGAAAATTTGATATTTTGGCTCACTAGAAAATGTCGCTACTCCGTCGCTAATATGTCGCTGTGGTTGCCGACGTTTTGAATTCGTTGCTAATTCGTCTATATTTGCGTTGGCAGTTCCGTCGGTTATCCGTCCGTCGGTAATATAATTTAGCGACGGAATATCCGTCGCTAAATACCAATATTTTAGTAGTGTGTCTCCAATGTGCATAGCAATAATGGCGCATGGCGGCTTGGAAGCATGAAGTCATAAACGATGACGCTTTGTTTATCATGTAACCGTAGACTACGCATGCTTCGAAGTGCACGCTGCACCACGTTCCAAGTGACAGCTGACATCTAACGCAGTTGTTAGTGCTGCAGTAAATGTTGAATGATGGTTGGGGGGTCTCATGCGCATGACCGTCTAAGCGCATGGAATTTTGGCGCAACAGGGTCCGGCTACCTTTGTGAGGGATGCGCCTATGCACGTGAATTTTGATGTGCATGGCCTCTGAGGTGCATGACTTTATTTTTCCATATATATATATATATATATATATATATATATATATTACAAGCCGCACACACCTACAAGTCCTTACGGTTAGGGGACTCGAACTCTACTGGTCTCGTCTAGTGTCCATGCTACTTTCCACATGAGCTACAAGCGTTGGACTTCTCTCTATTTATTTTTTGTTCTTTTGATATCTTTGTTTTGATGTAGATTATTCTAAAGGATCTATTTATGTCTCTTTATATTTTATTCTTTTGATATTTATGTTTTGCGACGATGGCCCCAGATCGGCTTGGGTCCAAATTTGATGGAAACGGATTGAATCCTTTCTTTAGTGGACTGGTTGAGCCGAAAATTGTTGGAACCGGATTGGATTCGGTCCGTTTGAAACAAGTCCAAACCGGACCGGCCGGCTGGTCCAAAGAGGTCAAAAGTCCAAAAACAAAAGCCAATGTCCAATAACAAAAAAAATAGCTTAGAAATCAAATTGTTAGCCAAAATTGCTAGCATTTCTTTACTATATAATGCTTTCAAGAGACATTCATTCAACATTACCAATGACTTTTACCATAGCAAAGTAAAGTTATTAGCTACCAGGCTGACTCTATGGTTAATTGCTAACAAATTTAATCAACAAGCCATATACAAATTCATAGATACAACAAAAGGTCATATCAAAGCCTTGAGTTGGCAAATGGCTATAGTTATAGTTATTACAAATATTATTCCGTCATGCATCCAAATACTATCGATAAAATATTTAAGTTTTAGAAGTAGGCAAAACTAATATTTCTTACTGAGTAGATAAAGCATACATATCACATCCTTCAATAACTTCAGGCTTTGGATTTCCTGGTAAAGTGAAAACAACAAAGAATAGTTATAGATCATGAATATATGGCAATGCTTTGACTGGTTGGTTACCAGAAATCATGCGATTAATACGTACAAAGGTAGTCAAAAGAACCATGTAATAACTATCTTCACATTCAATCATGTGCCTAATGTCTGCATGCATCAGTATCTGTCTTAATACTATGAGCCATCAATATAAACATTTTTAGCTTATAAGCTAGAAAATGCATTAGTAGCTGCTCTCAAGAGAAGAGTCAAATGACTCAAGTCTGCTGTCAATACTCATCAGTTTAATAAAATTTATGATTTTTTATATATATGGGCCGGGTGGCCCGGGTCGGGATCCCATTTGTTTTGGAAACACAACCTGCCCCGATCCGTGAATGTCACACAAACCGTCCCGACCCGACCAGTCCCATTTAAATTAAAAATTTTAGGAATCGACATAATCGTATAATTTACGTTTCGGGCCGAATAGGAATGCGTGTCCTGGGCCCGTATGCCAGCCCTAGCAACGTTCTCCGAAGGTAAGAAAAAGAAGAAAATTGAAAAGAAAACAAAGTTTTCCATACTTCTATTGACAGGTTGAATCATTTGTCTTAAATTATATGTTTTTTTTCCTAATTGTTTTGATATCAAACCTCTTCTGCTTTGTGTTCTACGTTATTCTCCGAATGAAAGATAAAAAATTCCCGAACTTCTCATGCTGACTTCAAATTGATTCATTTCTCTTAAATATACATTAAATTTTTCCATAAAAAATGATCACAAATTAATGATTTTTCATTCTTATGTGCTTATTAACTAATTTTCACATTGTAAATTACGAAATTCTACTTATTGTATGGATCGATTTTCACAACATTGTAAATTACAGAACTCTACTTACTGTTTGTAGTTTCACTTTTTTTTCATTCCTGGAGTTCTGTATCTTTTTATAAAGAAAAAAAAATTATATTTAAGTTATGAATTAAAATAAATTTTAAATAAAATTCTTATCTGCATTAGATTAAGTTAAATTATATTAAATTTTATCCAACTATATTAATTTAATTTAAAATATATTAGATTAAATCAGATTAAATTAATTATTATATTAAATTACTTTAGTGTTTCAAATTAAAAATATTGGTTTATTGGGTAGATATAGATATGTTATGGTTGTTTAATTTATTTCTTTGTGCTTGCGTAGGACATTGCATGTTGTCAATATCGATAACTATCAGGCCGTTACAGGTAAGCGAGGGCGAGCAGTCGAGTCATGCTCATGAAGATGGTATCTCGAAGATGCTGATGAATAACATTTCGTTGTTAAATTTTTTGTCACCTTGGTGCATGATTTCCTATTTAAAATTATGATTTTTGTTGAGTAAATTTAGCTGGATGTTGTCTTTGCTACATAAGAGGGAATCAGCGATACTATTTTTAACGAAAAATAATTCCTATTGAAAAATAACAATTTATATTGAATAAATTTGGTTGGATATTGTCTTTACTATATAAAATTGTATCAATATTTCTAAAACGTGTTGTACATGCAACGCATGCACCCGACACTGGTATCTTTGTAACTTTGATTAAAAATTCCATGAAGTTCTCCTTATTGCAGACACATATCCTAAAGAGCCGGGAAAAAAACACTATTTTGGAAAAATAAAAGTAATGTTCCATATCATTGTTGGCGTGTTTCATGCCCCATTCCTGGAGAGTTTGGGGCCAGAAAGACACTGTCTGCATGAAGTTGACGCCATTTATGAATTGAAGCAAAACGATACCAATATTCATTAACTTTATGTTTCTTGAAGAAATTTATGGCGACAAGTTACCAGAGGGTACCGTCACATCTATTAAAAGGATTTTACAGTTGGTACACTTTGATTGTTTTATAGCAGACTCAACATAGGAGGAGAAAGAAATAATATGTACCTTGGTCATGGACATCTACCATTATACCAACGCTGATTGGCCATACAATTGTTGTTCATACTGAAAGAAACATTTACCTACATAACAGATCGTACAATAGGTCACAAATTGAGAGAATTCGTGCCTACTCGACTTTCGTGAGACATGCGAGAAATGATAGTACAACTCAACATCTTCTAAATATGTTTTTATCAGTAGGTTATTAGAGATATTTTGGCATTTTGTGTGGTCGTGGACTGAAGAAAAGTTAAATATTGTGTTATTATATACTTCTTTCTAGGAGTGAGTATTATTCGGTTTTAGATCGAAAATCGAAACGAATCGAACTGACGATTTTAAAAAAAAATAAGTTCAGTTTTGAAAATATGAAAAAAATAATTTAGTTAATGTTTTGGTTTTGGATTTTGGTTTTGCACCAAAATCGAATAAGACTTGTACAATTATGTAAAGTATCTTCAATTCTTTCCATATTTTATGATAAAAAAATGTGTATATTTTGAAAACAATAATTATATATATATATATATATATATATATATATATATATATATATATATATATATATATGTTTTGAAGCCTAACTTTGTTAATTTAGCAAATAGTTCAACTTTGGGCTCAAATTTGAAATAAAATAAACATGTGTAAAAATTATATTTTTTATATAACTTAACTACGATTCCAATTTTGGGTCTGACCCATTAAACCATAGAAATAGCTCAATCGAACAATCCAGATCGATTATAGAGTTTCAGTTTTGGTTTCTATTATGGTTAATTACGGTTCGGTTTTGAATTTTTAGAATTTCGATTTATTCAGTTTTGACTATTTTGATTTGGTTGAAACCGAATAAACCCCTACTTCAATCCAAACAAAGAAAATTCTAACTCTGATAATATGAATAGTAGTTTCTAGCACGTAGAGTTGAACGTTTCGATTTATTCGATTTCAATGGAAACGAAATAGGCAAAACTGAATAAATCAAAAATTCTAAAAATCGAAAACCAAATAATGTTGACCTCCTACTAAGCACTTTGAAAGGTGGTCCAAATAGTCAGAACCGGATAATGATTCCATGTCATTTGTTTCGAGTGTTTCATGCCAATTCTCGAACAGAGTTTGGGACATAATGGCATAGTGTCTTTGCACAAAACGATTCTGCACAATTGGGACACTAACAACTCGCTTTCGCGAAGCATATATGATACGTACGTGACTTATCTGTGTCATAGTTTTGGGGGATAATGTGTTAGAAATTAATGTACCCCGTCGATTCATGAGATGAAGAACATAATAAAATTGCGGAAGCGTATCTGAATCCATTGCTAGACTTGATGGATCTTGAAGCGAACGTTTCTTTATTGGGGTTTGATCTTCCAATCCGCTACAGCCCTTAATAACAAAGATGAAATCTTTGTTCCTCTCTTTGTTGATGGGGATACAGAAGAGAATAGAGAAGCCCTCTCTTTGGTGGCCGTATGAGCTGGGGACCATAACCCTAATGAATACACATATTTATATATGTGTTGATATTTCTAATTTGTCCCCTCATCAAATTAGAATTATCTCCGGTATCTACACATTAATTCCGTGACAATTATACCCTTAAGCCAATTTTTAAATAGACCACTTTAATTTGGCTTAATTATTTAGATAGTCCAAACACAATTAATTTTACATGTGTGGCCCCTTAATTATTGAATAATTCCAACAATCTTCCACTGGGCCACATATGTAACCTTATAATTGTGTTAACCTTAGTGAGCTCATAAATTGCTATCTTAATTCTTAGGGTATATCCGGACAATCTCGTCCATTAACCATATCAACATAGGATCAAAGCGGCATTCGTCACATATAGCGTAACTAAATCATCAATGGTCATATATACCAATATAGCTAAATGACATAGATCAATCATGAATGCGTAGCATGGAAATTATACGCAATGTGATCAATACATGTCTATTTCCAACTGGTCCTCCTTAACTTTAGTGAGATCAATACTTTAACATAATGAAAACAGAATGAACTGAATTTTCATATATCTGACCAGATAAATATCCAAAAATACTTTAATACATAAATGTGTCCAAAACCAAATAGCACCCAAATACATAAAATACAAACTCCCACTAAACTGACATATCATCAAATGAGATAACACCCATATGAGCAGTGTGCTCATGAAAGACCTTGGATGGTAACCCTTTTGTGAGCGGATCGACCCGCACCCACTGTGAGGGTACGAGCACGTAACAACGCCCAGCCTACGTCGCAGTGTCGGCGGTAGAACGTTGTCCTAGGTTACTATCTAATCAATAACTCACGCAATTATATAATATACTTGTCAAATCTCAACTCCAAACGGAGGACGAGTATAGATATAATGAATCTCAATCACAGTCTAAGAACGATAAGATATCACAGAAGATAAAATCTAAGACTAATAACAAAGATAAAACCAACAACTAAATAATATAAACTCAGAAAATCTCAACTACAAATCTCAACTACAATCTCAAACACAAACCCAACTACATACAGCTCCAGTTCTAAACATAAAAGCTAAACAACAACCAGCTAATCTCCCAATCACTCCTGAGTGTCGGAGCCAAAGGTAGCTAACCCGTCTCCTGGTCCGTAATATGTAGGGCATGTGTCCTCAGGGCAATCATCTGTAAAATTTTCAACAGGTCCAGTCAGGACAGGAACGAGTACAACTCATCAAGAAAACCCAAGTAATGACAGAGAACTATAAAGCAGTTATAGACAGTTTTATTGATGAATATGGCAGTTTATATACAGGTGATGGTATGGAGAACAGATAAGATACAAGAAAAGTAAGTAACTAAAATAAGAGAAGAATGATGGCAATGAAGACTGTAAAATAAATCTAGCTGAACTAAGGTAACAAAATAAGTCCAGAAAGTAATTGTAAAACAAGTATAAAACTATTATAAATCCAGTACGGGATGAATCTAAAATAATATGAATCCAGTACCAGATGATTCTAGTAGTGATCAAGAATCCAGGTGAGTCCAGCTAATCTAATAGTGTGTTTTAAAATACCGAGATCGACATATAAACGGCTGTGGGTAATCAGGCACACCTCTCACTGATCAGGCGAGAGATGGCTATGCTTCCAGTAGATTCCAGTTGGAGATTCCAGATTTGGGGTATGTCTACATGTCTTACTCGGTATTTCCCTGCCCCGTAAAACAAATGAATCCAGAATTCGATACGAGAATCGAGGTGAGTCCAGCCAAAATATGATGATTCCAGTAATAGATTCTGAAATGATTCCAGTGATACCAGTAATAGATTCCGAAATGATTCCAGTGATTCCAGTAATAGAGGCCAGATAAGTAAGGTATATGTGTCGCATACATGAATCCAGAAATATCCATACGTGTTGTAACAGAGAATCGCATAAAACTAAATAGAACTGAAATACAGTAACTGGCAATTAAATGAGAGAACTATCAGAGAATGTACTCGCTTGCTACTCTGAAAAGAGTAGTATAATTTCAGATGCCTGCACCAGAGTCACAATGTCCTAAACAGAGTAATATGAGTCATGATATGTAAAATACAAGAGAATTGAAAGCTACAATACAAACTACATAATTTCTAGGTCAAACTAGGTCAAAGTCAAACTTGGTCAACTCTGGGTCAACCCAAGTCAATACTTTAGTCAAACTAGGTCAATTGGTCACATCCAGACTAATGTTGACTTTTGGTCAACTCCAGTCAACCTAGACTAGTCAAACTAAGTCAACTAGGTCAAACTTAGTCCAATCAAGTCTCATTAGGCCTAACCCAACCTACACTAACACAAGTACAAGCCAAACTAAGTTTCAAGCCAACCACACATTCATATAATACCTCACACACACATATATACATATATCCTATATACATATAGGAACCCTCAATACCTATCCATATATATGAACCTTCATCAAGCTATACAACCTAACATATACATACCTATATAATATTCTAATCTACCATAAGCTATATGTATATATATCTATACACAAACTCATTCAAGTTGTATGAATGCCAACCTAACCCAAGCCTCCTCTTCCCATCTCGTAGAACCTCACTTAAACTCCTTCTTTACCACTCACAAATACCCTTCCTATACCAACTGAACCACTAGTCAAACTAGGGCTAATTTATAAATGGATGAGGCTAAATAATGAACAAGGCCAATGAATTGATACCAAGGTAATGGCATTCACATTAGTCTATAAGATATCCCTTAATCTGAACACTGACACAAAGTGCCACACAAAGGCTAACACCTTAACCCTCACTCTCCAACAACCCACAAGAACTTCACATGATACAGGATTTACCATGCCACTTGGACAGTGTCCTATTTCCCTTAAGCCCCCACTTGATATAGAATGCTAGGCATTGCTCTAGGCATCCCTGTAACAGGGAGCCCTCTACATGCTGCTGCAAAATTGCTAAGCTCCTACTGCTACTCTCTTTCCCCAGCCTACTCCTCTCTACTAGACACACACACAACATATATGCACATACCCATATACACATAGGGAGAACCTACAAACCTGTATAAATCAATAAACCCACATCATCAATTCAGGGATCCACTCATTAGTTCCTGAAATCTCAGGTTGCAAGTGTGTAACAGGTGAACCAATGTGTGTGTGTGATGTGGTATGTAAAAACTGAGATGTGGGAATACAAGAGTGAGGTGAGGTAAAAATCAGTGAATACATGAACAACATTCATTTCAGTTTCAAAGTCCAAACCAAGTTTCATCCTCAGGTTTAGATAAAATCATGTGACAGTGTTAGGAAGAATTGATTCTCAGTTTGTGTGTGTTTGTCTAGATAGCTAAAACAATGTGTGGCAGTGGGTGAAAATGTGTCAAGGATAGTAACTTAATAATGTACAGGAACTGAGATTAATTCTCAGGCATGTGTTGTATGGCATTGACAGATTGGTTGACAGTTTACAAACCGAAGCAAATTCGAAATTCCTTTTTGTTTTCCAATACAATCAAAACTCCCCATAATCCAACATTCAGTAATATAACGTAGGAGTAACAAATGTAATAGAGTTTATCCTAGTGCTAAACATCAAGAAAAATCAGTTTTTAACAGGGACTTGCAAATCAACATTAAACTAACAGTTCACAACATAATCGAAATCCCATTTCAGTAAATTGAATCCAAAATCTCACTGAAATCCTAATCAGCAGTAGCAATTACACATATAGGTTCATAATTGGCAATTTAACATCATTCATAACAGTAAAAAAAGAGGAAAGAAGTTTCAGGTTATTCAAACAGTGGAAAGAACTGAAACTAGCAGTCAACATGCCCATTCAATATCGAAAACCTATTTCGAAGTGCAAAAGCCAAACACAATCAGCAAATATATTACAGTGATGTAATTATACATGTACATGTATTAAACACAATAATTAAATTTGTCAAATAGTTTAAAAACAGGGAATCAATCCCAGGATATTGAAAACTGGGCTCGTATCAGTCGAACATAGGAATCTTCGATTTGATTTACAAAAATATGGTAACATGAAGAAATAAAGGTTGGTAAATCATAACAAACATGTGCACGTGTCTTGACACTCATTCGTGTCCCACCAAGTGGACACGAGCGTGTCCAAACTACTCCAACACTCACAGACCCACAGGACAGTGCGCTGCGTCGTGCATGCATGCACGCGTGTCCTGTGCGTGACACAGGGCACGACACGACTCGTGCTCGTGCCCATGTGTTCGCCACATATAGGGCTACGTGTCCATGGCCCTGCACTGCATCCCCGTGTCCCCGTGTCCAATATAAAAGTGCGTGTCAGTACGGAAAAACGAGCGCGCACAGCAGCTCGCACGCGGCCCGTACGACCAGTGCGAGGAGGATTTCTCCTCGCACACAAAACGAGATGCTCCCATATTTTGGGAGCATGGTGGCAGTCACTGCCCCAACACTTCCGCAAAATTTGGGGTGTCCACGTGTCCTGTGTCGGGAGAAATAGACCCCGTGATGCAGGACACAGGGACAGTACACAGACAGCGTATTCGTGTCCTCGTGTGGACACGACACGACTCTAAAATCAGAAAGAAATTACAGAAATCAATAAGCAAACCCTAGATCTAGGATTCTATTCAAATAGATTTGCAAAATTTGCAAATCGAATCGGTTCGGGCATTTCGTCGAACACCTAGCCTATGGGTTCGATACATGTCTGATACGGACACGTAACCTAATGCAAATGACATGAAATTCCTCCAGAAATTAGGGGACACCTATTCCTAAACCATCATGCAAAGAAATCATAGAAATAATGCAATTTAAAGGGTTTTACCCATAGGTGCAAAATTACAAGAAAGCTCCAAATGGGGGGAGTTTCTCTTGATGGCCAAATGTTCCAATTGAGCCCAAAACTGAGATTAACCTCCAAAAATATTAAATATACAAAAATTAGAACCTAATGCAAAAGACTAGGATGAAAAAGGAGATCAAATGAATAAATGAGAATTTTTAGAAGGGGAAGAATACCTCTCTTTTCTCCAAGTGTAGGAATGATAAAAAGGAGGCAACCCTAATGAATAAGTGTTTAATAGGGTGGGGATCCCTATGTGGTTGGTCATTTAGGGTTTGGTTAGGGTTAGGGCTTCTAGTTATGGGCCATGGGCCAAGTCATAAGTCATTAAGTCAAGAAATCATAAGTCATTTCATTAAACCATAAATCATGAAATGATTTCACTCAAACTAATCCTTCTATTCCAAAATTAGTCTCTAATGACTAAAAGTAGGTTAACCTAAGTTAGACTAGGGCTACCATAGTTAGGGTTAGGTTCTAGGCTAGTCCACTAGGTCTCAACAAGTCAAAGTCAAACTAGAATTCACCAATTCAATAAATTACCAAATAATTCAAATAAATCAAAATGACCAAATTACCCCTAGGCTAAAAATGAAAATTAAACATCCTAATGGCATGGTTAGGCTCTAGGTCATGCAGTCTCTCAGGTTTCACTGGCAGCACATCAAAATCATAAGTCATGACTTAAACCAGTTTTAAAATAGTTTAAAATTTAATAAAAATCACCAAAAATTATAATGTGAATCAAATATCAATAATTAATAATTATAATTATAAAATTTCAAAATTACCCTCATCTGAAAAACTGGGTGTTACACATAAATGTGTCCAAAACCAAATAGCACCCAAATACATAAAATACAAACTCCCACTAAACTGACATATCATCAAATGAGATAATACCCATATGAGCAGTGTGCTCATGAAAGACCTTGGATGGTAACCCTTTTGTGAGCGGATCCGCTAACATGGAGTTTGTCCCAATGTGCTCTATGGACACTTCACCATTCTGAATTCTCTCATTCACAACTCGGAACTTTATGTCAATATGCTTTGACTTATACGAGCTCTTGTTGTTATTAGAATATAGTACTGCTGATTTATTGTTACAATATAACTTAAGTGGTTTTTCAACACCCTCCAGAATGTGCAGCCCAGTGACAAAATTTCGCAACCATATTCCATGATTAGATGCCTCAAAATATGCTATAAATTTTGTTGCCATAGTGGACGAAGCTATGAGTGTTTGTTTGACACTCTTCCAAGATATAGCTCCTCCAGCTAACATGTAAACATAACCTGACGTGGATCTCCTGCTGTCTTGGCATCCAGCAAAATCAGAGTCAGAATACCCTATGATCTCCAGCTGATCCGATCTCCTATAAGTGAGCATGTAATCCTTTATTCTCTGTAAGTATTTCATGACCCGTTTGGCTGCTTTCCAATGATCCATCCCAGGGTTACTTAAATATCTGCCTAGAATTCCAACTATGTACGCAATATTCGGACGCGTACATACCTGAGCATACATTAGACTCCCCATAGCTGATGAATAGGGGATCAATTGTATTTCTTTAATTTCAAGGCTATTTTTAGGGCACTGATTGAGACTGAACTTGTCTCCTTTAGCGACTGGGGTGTCACCTGGTTTGCATCCTTGCATGCCAAATCTTTTAAGCACTTTATCGATATAGCTCTTTTGTGATAATCCAAGAATACCTCGAGAACGATCTCGATGTATTTGAATTCCTAATACAAAAGAGGCGTCACCAAGATCTTTCATCTCAAAGTTATTTGATAGAAATTTCTTAGTGTCATGCAATATGCCTATATCATTTGTGGCAAGCAGTATGTCATCAATATACAAAACCAGAAAAGTAATTTTACTCCCACTGAATTTTTGATACACACAATCTTCAACAACGTTAACCTCAAAACCAAACGAGGTAACAACTTGGTGAAATTTATAGTACCACTGACGAGAAGCTTGCTTGAGTCCATAAATGGATTTTGTCAATTTGCAAACCATATTCTTTGGATCTCCCGACACAAAGTTTTCTGACTGCACCATATAAATAGTTTGGTCAATGTTACCATTGAGAAACGCCGTTTTGACATCCATTTGATGTAACTTAAGATCAAAATGTGCAACAAGTGCCATGATTGTTCTAAAAGGGTCTTTCGAAGAAACCGGAGAGAAAGTCTCTTTAAAATCAATCCCTTCATTTTCAGTAAAGCCTTTAGCTACAAGACGTGCTTTATACTTATCCATATTACCCTTCGAATCCTTCTTGGTTTTAAATATCCATTTACAACCAATGGGCTTCACAACTTTTGGTAATGGGACAAGTTCCCAAACTTTATTATCTTACATGGACTTATACTCCTCATTCATTGCATCAATCCACTTTTGAGAATTTGAACTTTCCATGGCATGACGGAAGTTGATTGGATCATCTTCCAATATTCCATGGTCTTCCTCATGTTCCTAGAGAAATATGATAAAATCATCCGAAATTGCATTTCTCCTTTCTCTAGTGGACCATCTTAATGGCATCAATTCTTGAGGTTGTTGAGTTTGTTCCTCTGGAACAACTGCCTCATCTTGAATGGAGGGTGCCTATATGTTGTCTTGTTGAGGTAGCTCAACATCGACTTGTAGAGGTAAATCAACATTGTCTTGTTGAGGTTCCAGATTCACTTCTTGATCAATGACAGGTACAGAAACCTGTACATCGTCAAAAGTGATAGTAGGGATCGTAACCGATTCCTCCTCAAATACAATGTCCCTAACTTTATTTCTTCCTCCAAACTCAACATCCTCAAAAAATATAGCAGTTCCCGTCTCAAAAATTGTCCTTTTTTGTGGGATCGTAAAATTTATAACCCCTTGATCGCTCGCTCCGTATAGCCAATAAAGTAGCTGCTTACAGTTTTGGGGTCCAATTTGTTATGCCCCGATTCCGTAGAATCGATGGTCGTCCCCCGGGCGTGATGCCGTGCGAACCTAAGTTGCGATCGCACAGGACATAGTCATAAGGTTATCCGAAACACAACATCAAGTTAGAGTACGCAGAGAAATTGAATGACACATTTGAAATAGAAATAGACTTTTTCATTGATAATAAAAACTTTACATGGACTTCTTTACAATCATTGCCACGCCGGCTACAACATGACTCGACTTACAAAATGAACGCCGATGAGATAGTCGTTCCATACATTACACCCCTTTATACAAGCAAAAACCATTACGTATTTCCACCTACGATCGAGGGAAGCCGAGTCGCCATTGGTCTTCTTTTGTACTAAATACGGAGTCTTCAAAAGGAATTCGGAAACAAGCCTTTACACGGACGAGGCTTCAAAAGTGTCCATGCCGCCTTGAGATTTTAGGTGGCACGCCCTTCGTGGTTCGGGGTACCTGCGTGGAGAGCGAGGATCAGTACATTACACTTTGTACTGGTGCGTGGCAAGTTAAGTTCCAAGCTCTCTTTTGGTTGAATGAGTTTATATGACTTAGTTCATGAATGTTTCTAACCATCCTAATGAATTTCAAGCAAGCAATGACAAGCATAATGTAATTTACGTCGAAACTTACCCCCGGCAGACCGCGCCGTGCCTTTTTAAACTTACCATGTTCTTCTCTGTCAATTGTTATCATTTACATTCCAAGTGCAACATTACGTGTGTTTGGTCACTGACACCATAAGCCATCCTGGACTAATAGCTTTGTTAGTCGGAGCCCTTTCAACGCAAGTAGCGAGCCCCGCTGAAAGTCCCCGCCTAACCCGTGCTATCATCCAGCACAGCTATACCGTATTTTCTCCTAGGCCGAGTCGGTCCCGTGGCCCCGGGTTGTCGCTCGAGGAAACTTTCTCCTTGTTGACAAGTTGTCTAATGACCGAGTTAAGACATTATTCAGTTATTAAGGTATAGCCTTCGTTCTCTTTGAAACTTAATTATTTTACCGTACTCGTGCCCTTGAATTCATTCTTTCTTCCGTAACAACACTATCATTTACTTAAGAAGGGGTCGAGAAGAGAAGGGTCAGCCGTGTTTGCCATTGATTGTAAAAGTACAGAACAGTTTTATGGGAGGACTGAACTTAGACTCAAAATACAAACTCGCTTGTACAAAGAAAGCCTAGGGACGAAAGCCTAGGTACAACAGACTAAGTATAATTGTTTATTTTAGATTCTGGGGGGTAACGATAGAGGCTCGGGAAGGCGACGGCAGCCCTGCCTTACTCCTTGGACGATCGGTATGCAGCCTTGGCTCGGGAAAGATCTGCTTGGCGTTGACGAAGAAATGCCCTTCTTGCTCTCCTCGTGTTGCTCTTCTGGCTTCTCTCTCTCTCTGTGTGTACTTCCTCTCTGATTATTAAGGGGGGAGCTCTCTGTGTATGCGTATCTCTCTCTGATAGTGTATATTTCGCCAGGGAATGGCATCTTGTAATTTATAATAGTGGGGCATCATTAGGGTTTGGATGATTACCTATTCTCAAAGTGGCGGCGGCCCAATGTATAATCAATCTGGACCATTTGTTTAAGGCGTGAAGGATCTGAGCCATAAATGGGGATAGTATCGAATCCTGTGAATGATTAATGCTGATTGCTTTAAATCTTCATGATTGATTGTGTCAAGCTTGGTTTTCTCACCACGTGTCCCATTGGCTTGATCATGAATGATATGACCTGATCTCATTAATTATGAGGATAACGTTAAATATGATCATTGGGATCTGGTAAATCTCTGATTGATCTGCATCCCATAATCATCCTTGCTAAGTTGTGGGGACCATCGAATCTCTGCCACGTGTCTTAATGGTGGACCCTGTCAGAACCGCATGATATCCATGAACCGTATGAGACAGCGTCTCAGTGAGCAGCATAGGTGTAGTACTTGCGAGCCGCATGGGGTAGTTTCTCGGTGTGCCGCATAGGTGTAATACTTGCGAGCCGCATGGGATGGCTTCTTGGTGAGCCGCAGGAAGATGATTCTCGTCAGCCGCATGAAGCTGTTCTTCAATAGAGCCGCATAGGAATAGCCACGTATCAATCTCGGATCGTGTCAGAGATTTTCTCCTGTTCCCATGAGTCTGTCATTATGACAGGACCATTATGACACTTCATGTCAGAACCGTTAGCTGTCAAATCACGGCAGAGCATTGAATAGGGCCATTATTCGATGGCCAGCTGTGTGAAGGGGTCCCAAGGGGACACGTGGTGTTGATCGAGCTGCATATCTCTGTTGGTCGTATGTGAGCCGCATATACTTCTGAACCGCATGCGGCTGGGGGGCTCTTTGAACCGCATAGGACTGTCCCTATGTAAGCCGCATGGAATCTCCTGCCCCGAGCCGCATGAGACTAAGAGTCTCTCTGAACCGCATGGGACTGCTCATGTATGAGCCGCATGGGGTTCTCCTGTTCCGAGCCGCATAGATCATCATTCTGATATTTTCCATGCTTCTAAAAGACCCCTTTCAAAGTTTTTAATTTGCAAAATTGAAATACTTTAAATAAGAAGCATGGCCTTTGTTGACCGCATAGATGATTCAGCCGCATGGATTTATCTGGCCGCATGAGCTGTTAGGTCGTATAGACTTTTTGCCACGTGTCCCAACCACGTGTGCAAATCTTCTGCATTAAATGCCCTTGATTCATTTTTTGAATTAACGCCGCCTCTTGGGGGAGGATCCTAAGGGTCAGTTTTGTTTTGTTCGAAGCATTTTTCCTTTATTCTTTTAGGTGGCACGTGGATCGAGGCATTTGTTTGATTTTTCGAGCCTCTTTCGCCTATAAATAGGGGTAATTTTATTCTTTGAGGGTTTCTTTACCTTCTCTCTTTTGCTCGGACTCCTTGTTGCCGACTTTCTCTTCGTCTTCTTCCATCAAGATTGCCAATGGCTCCCAAGAAGACTACCGCTGGTACGGGCAAGAAGGCCGCGTCATCGTCTGCGGCAGCGAAGGACAAGAGGGCCGCATCTTCATCGACGGCGGCAAACGTGGCGGCTCCTCCACCGGCTGACGTGCCTGTTTTTCACCCCGACATTCACCCGTCTATTGCTGGTAGGACTATCAACGTGAACTGTCACGGCTACGCCGCATATTTTATGCGCGAGCCTGTATTTCCAAGTATGCTGCGTGTCCGACTCATGTTCGAGCCGCATGGGATATGACCTAGGTCTGAGCCGCATGAAAGTTGTTGTTTGCAGCCGCATAACTACTTCATCCTCAGGGCCGCATAAGATCATCTGGACTGGACCGCATGAGCTCTTTCAAACTGAGCCACATAAGCCTATTTTGAACTGAACCATATAAGCTTATTCGAATTAGACCGTATAGGCTCATCCGAACTGAACCGCATATGCTCCTTTCGAACCGAACCGCATAAGCTCATCCACCCTGAACCGCATAAGCCTATTTCGAACCGAACCGCATAAGCTCATTCGCATGAGTTCTTTCAAACTGAGCTGCATGAAGTTATGCTAAGCTAAGCCGCATAAGCGTCTCGTACTTTGTGTTTCGGCTATCTTTTTGACGTGTTTCTTTTGTCTTTCTTCAGTAAATCTGCCAGTAAATCCTGCGGGGGAACTTCTGTTAAGTATCCGAGCAGCTTCTTGTTAATGAACCTTTGGAGCGACTAAATGCTATCAGGGTTCAATCTTTCCAATTTCATAGTGACATGATGAGTTCCGGGAAGCCTGATGGGAAGCATCTGAGACCGGTCTTCCTCTTTGGAGATGCGTTGATCATAGAAAACTCTCGAGTGCTGGATGTTTCCGAGAGTTGGGATTTTGACCTGGACGGGATGCCGATTCACATCCCCATTATGAAGCATCATTTCCCCTTTGCATGGTTCAACATGATTATTTTGGACAGGCAGATGCCAGACCCCCTCACTCCAACCAGACCGGGGATATTTGTTGGTAACATCCGCTACAACAAAACTACTGGGTCAGTGCGCGCGATCAAGGATCCGGCCAGTCGATCCGTGATGGGGTTAGTTCCGGGTACCTTTATCAACACACCCGGTCCTAACTTCTTATTCTCTCAGGCTGATACTTTCCTGAGCCAGCTTGCTCGCAAAGGGTCCTATCCTGTTGGCAGATTGGTACTGCCGAGCTGGTTACACCCCATTCCCCCGTGGGCTAACCTGACCTCGTGGATTCTACGGAACTACGGGGAATTTTTGCGAGAAGTCAATCTTTATGATGCTATCCGGGGTACCAGCCACGGGTTGCCCGTTAATAAGCCATTGTTCATGGCTCTTCTGGAGATGTATAATCACCGGACAGGGACTTTTTTCACCCCTGTAGGGGAATTGGGGCTCGCTCTTCACGAGATGTATGCTGTCTCCAAGCTCCCCTGGGGAGACGAGCCCTTCGAAGCGTACACTCCGACGAATGAGGAGTTACAGGATTTAGACCGTCGATTCCCAGGCTTCGTCACTATGTATCAAGAACTATTGTGTCATCATAGCACCTGTCACCGAACGGCTATCCAGAAAAATGATAGCTCGGAAGGGGACGCTCCCCATACCAAATCTTGGGTCTCATACCTTTTCAAATTCAGCGCTGCTAGCCGAGTTACTTCCCGGGATCGTCAAACTCCTAGGGAAGTAGAGGACTTGGTGTCGACTGCTAGGAGGTCTGTCACGACCCGCACCCACTATGAGGGTACAAGTACGTAACGACGCCCAGCCTACGCCGCAGTGTCGGCGGTAGAGCGCTGTCCTAGGTTACTATCTAACCAGCAACTCACGTAATATATAAAGTACTCATCATGATCAACTCCGAACGGAGGACAAGTATAAGATATTGAACTCAATCACAGTCTAAGCACGATAAAATAAACACAGAAGAATTAAACTAAGAATAGAAGAACAACTACTAAAATAATAACAACTCTCAACAAATCTCAAGTACTATACAAGTCTCAAAACTTCTATAACAAGATCAACATGAAAACAGATACTGGTCTACTAAACTAAATCCCGATCACTCCTGAGAGTCGGGGCCAAAGGTAGTCATCCCGTCTCCGGGTCCATAATATGTAGGGCATGTATCCTCAGGGCAATCATCTGTAAAATTTCAACAGGTCCAGTCAGGACAGGAATGAGTACAACTCATCAAGAAATCCCAATTAAATGATATAGAACTATAAAGCAGTTATAAACAGTTTTATTGATGAAATATGGCAGTTATATTCAGGTGATGGTAAGAAAGAGAGATAAAGTGCAAGGAAAGTAAATACTAAACAAGAGAAGAATCATAGCAATGAAGACTGTAAAAATAGAACTAGCTGAACCAGGGTAATATGATATAAAGTCCAGACAGAAAATGTAGACCAGTGTAACTCTAATGTAAGTCCAGTACAGGATGAATCTAATACAAGATGAATCCAGTAAGGGACGATTCCAGTTATAGTGATCAATGATTCCAGGGTGAGTCCAGCCTATACTCTAGTAGTGTGTTTTAAAATATCGGAATCGACATGTGAACGGCTGTAGGTAATACGGCACATCGCACACCTGGCCGGGTGTGAGATGGCTATCATTCCAGTATAATTCCAAGGGAGTGGTTCCAGTATTTGGGTATGTTCACATGCCTATTCCAATATTTCCCTGCCCAGCAAGTACAAGTGAATCCAGAAAACGACACAAGAAATCGGGATGAGTCCAGCCAAACATAATGATACCAGCAAAAGATTCCAGGGTGATTCCAGTAGGTGGTTCCAGTAGTGATTCCAGAAGGTGATGCCAGTAGTGGTTCCAGAAAATAGAGGCCAGACAGATGGTATGTGTGTCGCATACATAAATCCAGAATATCCATACGTGTTGTAAGAATCACATAAAACTATATAGAACTGAAGTACAGTAATTGACAAGTAAATGGAAGAACTATCAGAGAATGTACTCGCCTGTTACTCTGAAAAGAGTAATAAAATATCATATGTCTGCACCGGAGTCACAATGTCCTAAATAGAGCAGTATGGGTTATGACATGTTTAAAATAAGGTAAATGAAATCTACGATGCAATTTACATGATTTCTAGGCCAATCTAGGTCAAAGTCAACTCTTGGTCAACTCTGGTCAACCAAGTCAACTACACTAGTCAAACTAGGTCAGTTGGTCTCATCTAGACTCAATGTTGACTTTTAGTCAACTCCAGTCAATTCTGAACTATTGGGTCAAACCATGGTCAACACTCTAGTCCATCAAGTCTCACTAGGCCTATCCCAAGTCTATACTAGCAATCCAGCACAATTACAAGCCAACTAGGCTATACAAGTCAACCACACACCTTAATTGGGCATTCATGCCATAAACATAGGTTATGAGCCATAGGTTAGAGGCTAAGCACACAATAGTCCATTCTACATATTTCACATACTCTCACATATATCATATATCAACTACATCTAATTTAATTTAAATAGCACACATATACCCATAGCTACATGATAAAATAACTCACATATATAGATATATATGTATATATATGCATGGGTTAATAGGGAGAGGAATATATGTGTGTGTGACATGGTGTTAAAGTGGCAGTGTGGTACAAAGAAGTTTGTGAACAGTGGTGTGTTGATGAGTGTGTGTGTGTAGAAAGTTTAAGGTAGAGTGTAAATGAGGGGGAGTGAACCTAGAGTGTATGTGATAGCTTAGTGTCACATAGGTAATGGTAATGAAGTTGTGTGTAGTGAAGGGTGTCCACATGACAGGGAACAATGTGTGTGTCATGGGTTATCACATGACAGTGGACCAATGTGAAGGGGATGTTGTGTGTGACTAACAGGAAAATCAGTGTCTTAGTTATAGAATTAGCAACCAGTGTAAACCATGTGTGTGCTAGGATTACATTAGAAATAGCTCATGTGACAGCCATTCACAGGAACCCATTTCCAGGATTCCAATCTCAGGTCAGTTTATAGGTTAGCTAGCATGTAAACTCAGTTATAGTGCTGTGTGATTTGTGATAGGGAATTAAAGAATAAATAGGAAACAGTGAACACCACATCAGTTTAGGAACTCAATATGACAGTTCACCCTTTGTCCAAACAAATGTCAATGGATGTAGGCCCTGCTACTGGCCACTGCAAATGAAAAGCCAGGCCAAGCCAAAACAGGGCAAGCCAAATGGAACCCTGGGCTTAAATAGGAAATCAATGCAAGGCATGTGGGTAGTGCACAGTTCAAATTAGTGTACAAAAACTCTCAGTTTAGTGGGAAAAAGTGAGTAGAGTTGTGTAAGAGTGTCAATGTGGGTGAAGTGAGGGTGAACAAGTGTTTAGGTATGTGTCATGTGCATGTGGCAATTGTCCAAGTGAAACTGAAATCAGTTGTGTATGAGTAAATCTCAGGAAATTCATACTGTACCTCTCAGGATTTATAGGTTCAACATTGAATCAAGAATCAAACTCAAAATCAGGTTATACATATGAATCATTTAGGACTTCATCTTTTTAACATGAATCAATCCTTCAACCCAAATCCTAATCTCATGTTTCAGAGATTAGAATCTCAGTCAAACATGACAGTGATATACATATCATTCTATCATTCCACATTTCAGTTTAATACTTAACAAAACTAATCATGCATCATAATCTTAAAACCAACTTAATTCTCAGGAATTCTTTAATTGTTATCTCAGGATTACATTTCAATGCTCAGGAAATCATTGTATACTCAGGAAAACAGTTTTATTCATAACTTAAATTTCAGAAAATAAAAACAGTTAAATGTATCAGTTCCTCAAATCAGGTTTAACCCATTTAATCAGTGAATCGAAACCCACATTAATCTGGAAGCTCAATACAACATCAAATTCAGTTTTTGAAAGGAAATTTAAAATCAGAAATCCCATCCTGAACATGTATCAGCCACAGTGTAGCATGTATCAGTCCTAGCAGTAATATATTGCTCAACCCATTCGAACCCAAAATCGATATTCAAAATACATTAAAACTTCAAACAAATGGTTGACAGAGGTGTATGAACATAACATGGTATTGAGGGAGTCATTCGTGTCCAGCAATTAGGACACGAAGTGTCGAATGTGTCATGAACAGGTGGTATCAATAACAGTGCACTGTGCGTGCTAAGTGTCGTACGGCCATGTCGTGTCCGATTGGACACGACACAGGACTCGAGAAGTGTTAAAACTGTGCATACACGTTCGCCCATGATAGGGCTAGAGTGTCATCACCTTGTAACGTGTCCAAGTGAACCGTGGTATCGTGTCGAACCGCGTATCAGTGGCTCAAAATTGTGCGAGCACAGCCTGCGCGCGCGGCCAGTACGGCCAGTGCGAGGAGGATTTCTCCTCGCACACGCAACCACGCACTCCTATTTTTTGGGAGGATGGTGGCAGTCGATGCCCCAAGCTTCTCACCAAAAATGGCGTGTCCACGTGTCCTATGTCGGGAGTTATTGACCCCGTGATGCAGGACACAGCAAGTGTTTCAGTCCCCGTGTGTTCGTGTCCCCGTGTGGACACGACACGACACAAGAATTAGGAAATAAAAGCAGAAATCATTAAGCAAGCCCTAGGACTAAAATTCCATTCAAAAACATTTCAGAAATTAGAACAAACTATTGGTTGAGGCATTACATCAAACACATCAAACACGACACTGATACGTGTCCTGTTAGGACACGAAATGGACACAACTTATGGGGATTCCTATTCCTAGAGTTAGGTTAGGGCTAGGGCATCCTAGAAATGCAATTAAACAGGAATTTCATGGGTTAGAATGGATTATACCTATTGATGTGCAAAGCTCACAAAAGCCTCAAATGGAATGGTTCTCCAAGCCTCAAAAACTCCCACAAATTGATCCTACTCTGAAATATTCTTGCACAAACAGAAAGAACAGAAGAATTAGGTCCTAACGCAATAGATTTGAAGGAAAATGGAGTTGAAATGGATTTCCTATGATTTTACAAAGATGGAGACTCACCTCTTCCAAAACTTGCACAAATCCCAATGGAGGCTAGCCCTAAATTCTAGGAGGGGATTAAATAGGGGGAAAGGATCACTAGTGGCTGCCATGGGCTGATTAGGGCTAGGTTTGGTTCATGGTGTGGGCCTATGGGCTATAAGTCAAGTCATTAATCATGACTTATGAAGTCATAAGCCATATTTGTCAAATCAACTCCAAATCTCTCCAAACAAGTTCTAATGACTTAAACTTCACTAAATTAGGTCAAACCAAGTTTACTTAACCTAACCAATGGGTCTTAACCTAGGTTAGTCACTAGGTTAGTCTTCTAGTCAACACTAGTCAAAGTCAACTATAGGCCCAAAATCAATTCTACTAAAAATTACTAAAAATCATCATATGAAATAAATATCCTTAAATAATAATTATAATTACAAAATTTCAAAAATACCCTCATCTGGAAAACTGGGTGTTACAATCCTACCCCCCTTAGAAAAATTTCGTCCTCGAAATTAAAATGGTCGCACCCCTTCTAGGTCAAACCCAAACAATCAAGGTCAAGAGATAATCATGCAAACAAAATCTTACTGGTCGTGATTCTACAGTCTCGTACAGGGTAGCTACACTATCTAGCAATCACAAACAATATTCTGGCAGGTACTAAGGGAATCACACAGGAAAGTGGAAAGGAAGAATGAGAAGGACAAACCTGCTAACCCATCACCTGCAGCGTCGGTCTCCTCGACCGCCATCGCAAAAGCTCTACCCCTCTGGTGCTGAGCTACAGGTGGCCTAGCTCCCTCATAAGGAGGTGCAGCGGGACAATCTATCATCTTGTGAGCACCAGACCCACAAAATAGACAAACCTTCAGCCTCCTTCTACAAGACTCCCAAACATGCCCTGCCTTCCTGCAGTAGGCACAAGTCGGCACCTCGCGGTCCTGTCCTCTATGCTGATGCTGTGCCTGCTGCACTCTCACTTGTGCCTGTGCCTGCTGAGCCTGCACATGGGGCCTCTTGGCCTGACCCCCGCTGCTGCTACCACCCTGGGAGTCTCGCCCCCTCTTGAGCCTAAGCTCAAAATCATCCTTTGCAGCTAGTGCGTCCACTACGATCTCCTCAAATGTAGCGCTGCGGGCGTTCTTGGTGTAGGACTTGACCTCCTTTACCAAGCCCTTTCGGAACCTCCGGGCCTTCGTCGTCTAAGACAAGTCCTCCATAAATCTGCTCAGGCGACAGAACTCTCCTGCGTACTCCTCCACGGACTGGGTCCCCTAAACTAGGGCCTCGAACTGGGTCTCGAGGGCTCCCAGTGCTGCGTCTGGAAAGAACTTCTCCTTGAACAACTTCTTGAATGCTGCCCAAGTCTGTCCTGCTATGCCAACCCTCGGGTCGGTCTGGTACCATGTACGGGCCAGATCCTGCATCATACTGGCCGTTGCCTCTATCTGGAGCCTCGTCGGGATCTCAGCCAGCCTGAAGATCTCCTCCATATGCTCGATCCACTCATCGGCATACAGGATCCCTTCTGTCCCTCTGAAGTCTCTCGGGTGCATCTTCTGGAAGTCCTGGATGCCCTTCTCCCATGGCTGGTACGGCTGCGGGGCTGTCGCTGGCTGAGCTACGACTCTCTCTACTGCCGTCACTGCCAGCTCAATGCCTCTACTGAGCTCTGCCGTGTGCCTCTGCTGCTTGGTCTACTGACCCTCCATGTACTGCCTGAAGAAAGCCAACAGCTGAACGGTGTCAACTGTCCCTGCAGGTGGCTGCTGATGCTGCTGCTGAAACATCTCAGGAATGACTGGGGTCGTCCTCTGAACAAGTAGAGGCATACCCCCAATGGCTACAGTAGCTCCTGTCTGATCAGGAACAGAAGGTGCTACAGTCTCAACAGGCTGCTGTAATGGACGAGAGGTGGCAGACCCCTCTCCAGCGGCTACTGTACCAGAGCGATGTGATCGTGTCTCCACCATCCTGAAGACAGATCGAAAAGGAAGTCAATACTGAGCAGGAATCGATAAATCAAAGGAGGACAGTTTATTGCAAAGAAGACAAGTCAGTAAGATATGTAGATGGCATGAATTGAAGCAGAATTTTCCTAACTGTGATTGAGTACCTCTCCTTTAAAGCCTATCTCTCAATCCTATCGCAGGCTCGCAGCAGTACAACTAAGTCGTCGTCCTACCACGATATCGCTCTAATGCGACTCTCGACCTGCATGGGCCACCACTAAAAATGTGTCACGACCCGCACCCACTGTGAGGGTACAAGTACGTAACGACGCCCAGCCTATGCCGCAGTGTCGGTGGTAGAGCGCTGTCCTAGGTTACTATCTAACCAGCAACTCACGCAATATATAAAGTACTCATCATGATCAACTCCGAACGGAGGACAAGTATAACATATTGAACTCAATCACAGTCTAAGTACGATAAGATAAACACAGAAGAATTAAACTAAGAATAGAAGAACAACTACTAAAATAATAACAACTCTCAACAAATCTCAAGTACTACACAAGTCTCAAAACTTCTATAACAAGATCAACATGAAAACAGATACTAGTCTACTAAACTAAATCCCGATCACTCCTGAGAGTCGGGGCCAAAGGTAGTCATCCCGTCTCCGGGTCCATAATATGTAGGGCATATATCCTCAGGGCAATCATCTGTAAAATTTCAACAGGTACAGTCAGGACAGGAACGAGTACAACTCATCAAGAAATCCCAATTAAATGACAGAGAACTATAAAGCAGTTATAAACAGTTTTATTGATGAAATATGGCAGTTATATTCAGGTGATGGTAAGAAAGAGAGATAAAGTGCAAGGAAAGTAAATACTAAACAAGAGAAGAATCATAGCAATGAAGACTGTAAAAATAAAACTAGCTGAACCAGGGTAATATGATATAAAGTCCAGACAGAAAATGTAGACCAGTGTAACTCTAATATAAGTCCAGTACAGGATGAATCTAATACAAGATGAATCCAGTAAGGGACGATTCCAGTTATAGTGATCAATGATTCCAGGGTGAGTCCAGCCTATACTCTAGCAGTGTGTTTTAAAATATCGGGATCGACATGTGAACGACTATAGGTAATACGGCACATCGCTCACCTGGCCGGGTGTGAAATGGCTATCATTCCAGTATAATTCCAAGGGAGTGGTTCCAGTATTTGGGTATGTTCACATGTCTATTCCAATATTTCCCTGCCCAGCAAGTACAAGTGGATCCAGAAAATGACACGAGAAATTGGGATGAGTCCAGCCAAACATAATGATACCAGCAAAAGATTCCAGGGTGATTCCAGTAGGTGGTTCCAGTAGTGATTCCAGAAGGTGATGCCAGTAGTGGTTCTAGAAAATAGAGGCCAGACAGATGGTATGTGTGTCGCATACATGAATCCAGAATATCCATACATGTTGTAAGAATCACATAAAACTATCTAGAACTGAAGTACAGTAATTGACAAGTAAATGGAAGAACTATCAGAGAATATACTCGCCTGTTACTCTGAAAAGAGTAATGAAATAACAGATGTCTGTACCAGAGTCACAATGTCCTAAATAGAGCAGTTGGGTTATGACATGTTTAAAATAAGGTAAATGAAATCTACGATGCAATTTACATAATTTCTAGGCCAATCTAGGTCAAAGTCAACTCTTGGTCAACTCTGGTCAACCAAGTCAACTACACTAGTCAAACTAGGTCAGTTGGTCTCATCTAGACTCAATGTTGACTTTTGGTCAACTCCAGTCAATTCTGAACTATTGGGTCAAACCATGGTCAACACTCTAGTCCATCAAGTCTCACTAGGCCTATCCCAAGTCTATACTAGCAATCCAGCACAATTACAAGCCAACTAGGCTATACAAGTCAACCACACACCTTAATTGGGCATCCATGCCATAAACATAGGTTATGAGCCATAGGTTAGAGGCTAAGCACACAATAGTCCATTCCACATATTTCATATACTCTCACATATATCATATATCAACTACATCTAATTTAATTTAAATAGCACACATATACCCATAGCTACATGATAAAATAACTCACATATATAGATATATATGTATATATATGCATGGGTTAATAGGGAGAGGAATACATGTGTGTGTGACATGGTGTTAAAGTGGCAGTATGGTACAAAGAAGTTTGTGAACAGTGGGGTGTTGATGAGTGTGTGTGTGTAGAAAGTTTAAGGTAAGTGTAAATAAGGGGGAGTGAACCTAGATTGTATGTGATAGCTTAGTGTCACATAGGTAATGGCAATGAAGTTGTGTGTAGTGAAGGGTGTCCACATGACAGGGAACAATGTGTGTCATGGGTTATCACATGACAGTGGACCAATGTGAAGGGGATGTTGTGTGTGACTAACAGGAAAATCAGTGTCTTAGTTATAGATTTAGCAACCAGTGTAAACCATGTGTGTGCTAGGATTACATTAGAAATAGCTCATGTGACAGCCATTCACAGGAACCCATTTCCACGATTCCAATCTCAGGTCAGTTTATAGGTTAGCTAGCATGTAAACTCAGTTATAGTGCTGTGTGATTTGTGACAGGGAATTAAGGAATAAATAGGAAACAGTGAACACCACATCAGTTTAGGAACTCAATATGACAGTTCACCCTTTGTCCAAACTAATGTCAATGGATGTAGGCCCTGCTACTGGCCACTGCAAATGAAAAGCCAGGCCAAGCCAAAGCAGGGCAAGCCAAATGGAACCCTGGGCTTAAATAGGAAATCAATGCAAGGCATGTGGGTAGTGCACAGTTCAAATTAGTGTGCAAAAACTCTCAGTTCAGTGGGGAAAAGTGAATAGAGTTGTGTAAGTGTCAATGTGGGTGAAGTGAGGGTGAACAAGTGTTTAGGTATGTGTCATGTGCATGTGGCAAGTGTCCAAGTGAAACTGAAATCAGTTGTGTATGAGTAAATCTCAAGAAATTCATACTGTACCTCTCAGGATTTATAGGTTCAACATTGAATCAAGAATCAAACTCAAAATCAAGTTATACATATGAATCATTTAGGACTTCATCTATTTAACATGAATCAACCCTTCAACCCAAATCCTAATCTCATGTTTCAGAGATTAGAATCTCAGTCAAACATGACAGTGATATACATATCATTCCATCATTCCACATTTTAGTTTAATACTTAACAAAACTAATCATGCATCACAATCTTAAAACCAACTTAATTCTCAGGAATTCTTTAATTGTTATCTCAGGATTACATTTCAATTCTCAGAAAATCATTGTATACTCAGGAAAACAGTTTCATTCATAACTTAAATTTCAGAAAATGAAAACAGTTAAATGTATCAGTTCCTCAAATCAGGTTTAACCCATTTAATCAGTGAATCGAAACCCACATTAATCTGGAAGCTCAATACAACATCAAATTCAGTTTTTGAAAGGAAATTTAAAATCAGAAATCCCATCCTGAACATGTATCAGCCACAGTGTAGCATGTATCAGTCCTAGCAGTAATATATTGCTCAACCCATTCGAACCCAAAATCGATATTCAAAATACATTAAAACTTCAAACAAATGGTTGACAGAGGTGTATGAACATAACATGGTGTTGAGGGAGTCATTCGTGTCCAGCAATTAGGACACAAAGTGTCGAATGTGTCATGAACAGGTGTTATCAATAACAGTGCACTGTGCGTGCTAAGTGTCGTGCGGCCATGTCGTGTCCGATTGGACACGACACAGGGCTCGAGAAGTGTTAAAACTGTGCATACACGTTCGCCCATGATAGGGCTAGAGTGTCATCACCTTGCAACGTGTCCAAGTGAACCGTGGTGTCGTGTCGAACCGCGTATCAGTGGCTCAAAATTGCGCGAGCACAGCCTGCACGCGCGGCCAGTATGGCCAGTGCGAGGAGGATTTCTCCTCGTACACGCAACCACGCGCTCCCATTTTCTGGAAGGATGGTGGCAGTCGATGCCCCAAGCTCCTCGCCAAAAATGGCGTGTCCACGTGTCCTATGTCGGAAGTTATTGATCCCGTGATGCAGGACACAGCAAGTGTTTCAGTCCCCGCGTGTTCGTGTCCCCGTGTAGACACGACACGACACAAAAATTAGGAAATAAAAGCAAAAATCATTAAGCAAGCCCTAGGACTAAAATTCCATTCAAAAACATTTCAGAAATTAGAACAAACTGTTGGTTGAGGCATTACATCAAACATGACACTGATACGTGTCCTGTTAGGACACGAAATGGACACAACTTATGGGGATTCCTATTCCTAGAGTTAGGTTAGGGCTAGGGCATCCTAGAAATGCAATTAAACAGGAATTTCATGGGTTAGAATGGATTATACCTATTGATGTGCAAAGCTCACAAAAGCCTCAAATAGAATGGTTCTCCAAGCCTCAAAAACTCCCACAAATTGATCCTACTCTGAAATATTCTTGCACAAACAGAAAGAACAGAAGAATTAGGTCCTAACGCAATTGATTTGAAGGAAAATGGAGTTGAAATGGATTTTCTATGATTTTACAAAGATGGAGACTCACCTCTTCCAAAACTTGCACAAATCCCAATGGAGGCTAGCCCTAAATTCTAGGAGGGGATTAAATAGAGGGAAGGGATCACTAGTGGCTGCCATGGGCTGATTAGGGCTAGGTTTGGTTCATGGTGCGGGCCTATGGGCTATAAGTCAAGTCATTAATCATGACTTATGAAGTCATAAGCCATATTTGTCAAATCAACTCCAAATCTCTCCAAACAAGTTCCAATGACTTAAACTTCACTAAATTAGGTCAAACCAAGTTTACTTAACCTAACCAAGGGGTCTTAACCTAGGTTAGTCACTAGGTTAGTCTTCTAGTCAACACTAGTCAAAGTCAACTATAGGCCCAAAATCAATTCTACTAAAAATCACTAAAAATCATCATATAAAATAAATATCCTTAAATAATAATTATAATTACAAAATTTCAAAAATACCCTCATCTGGAAAACTGGGTGTTACAAGGTCGAAGTCTAAAGGTGACAAATTTGGGAGCCAGATTGACTCCTTCAGCTATTTTTATTATAGTACCCGGCGGCTGTCAGAGAAGGCGCTCTTGGTAGGGTTTTTAATGGTATGGCTGCGCAATTGTGTGGTCTCAGGAGGGACAGGTTCTATCGAGAGGATCAGTCGCCACTTCGTTCTTCCTGCCGTGAAGTTGGCCTTTGGGGTCAGGCTGGCTCTTCTTCCTGCTATGGTGTGCAGTATTCAGCATGGTCTCCGTGCCTTCTCGTCCAAGGTCATTGCTCGTGACGTGGCGATAGACTTTGAACGTATAGAACTGCCTTATCATTACTTGCTGGGATGGCTGTTGTTGCATTATCAATCTTTGATGAGGCCTGGGACGGGAGATGGCGTTACGGACGACGACGCTTTTCTTTTCAGGTATCATCATCAGCCTTGGGAATGTAGTACCATGCCGGCGTGTCGGAGGATGTTGGCGAGGGTGGACGGATATAATTTCTTCGTGTCCGTTCCCTGTTTCACCGACCAGGAAGTGAGGAGTGTTCATGCTGATGGCGTTGGACCTCCTCATTTCTTACCTGAAAAGATGTGTTTCTGGCTGCGTGACATTCGCCTGGCGTATTTAGTTTACCGCAATCGCAACACTGTGTACTTGGAACCCTACTTGCCCAGTAGGTTTGCCCGTCAATTTGGGTACAGTCAGCTATTCTTCGGGCGTTCCAGTTCCCACCTGGGATTTGAAGGTAGCATTCTCGATGGTATTAGGGCATGGAGCTACTATGACACTTGTCATACTCGAACTAGCTTCTCGGTTCCTGCAGCAAATGTGATAGGGAAAATCTTGCATATGGCGACCTTGTATCATGTTATGGCAAATCATCCTCCTCTCGATTTTGACCCGAGGACTAGCTTCATCGTAGGCACTCGTCTGGCGGAGAAGGCTATGGTGTCGAGGGCAAAGAAGAGAGGGGCGAATAGAGTTCCTACGCCCGATTCTGAGTCCTTTGACAAAATTGAGGAAGACAATGAGCGGGACGACGAGGACTCTCCCTCTTCTGGTGACGAGGCAACGGCGGGTCAGCCTCCCATCATGGCAGATGAGATGATGACGGATCAACCGTCGGTTGTATTAGATGAGGCGGTAGACCAGTTGCCATCTGTACCGGAGGTGGTGCGGGTAGAACTACAGCCTGTCGTGCCTGGTCCCTCGCGTAAGCGAGGCAGGCGTGAGTCTACTGGCGGAGGAGTAGCCTTTTCTGTGAAGAGAGCGGCGGTCGGACCCCGTAGGCTACTTATTACGGAGAGAGGTGAGGATGCAGACGATGTTCCGGAGGTAAGACCAAGTCGGAGCCATCTCTTTGTTGTGGTTTTCTTTTCTATTGAAGATATGACTTAATCACTTTTCTTTGTAGGCATCTGATGAACCGGCCTCTCCTGAACCGTCTGCTACCCCTGGAGTTGATCCGGCCCTTGCTGCTTTGATTAGCGACATGTGTGTCGCGGTACTTTCTGCGGAGGCTCTCTCGGCGGTGGCTGGAAGCTCCCAGGTTGCTGAGGCCTCGGCCCGGGTGACGAAGGTTTCCTTGGGCCCGTCTCCGAGACCGCTGAACTTCAGCAAGGCGACGCCGATCTCGTTGTATCCCCTCCCGAGGGTGCAGGGGCGGAGGAGTCTATTATACCTGACTCGGAGACTGTTGGTGAAGAGGCTGCAGTGGCTGCAGGCGAACCTCAGCCTCCACACTCCTCTACTGGTAAGATAAGCCAAATATTGACTAGTGAGGGGGCTTATTTGCTCTATCAACATATCCTTCGGGTCAAATCGATTCATCGTTGCCTTGGCCCTACAGGTCCTGACCCTTTACTTCCCACCGTGGATGTTCTTGGGGAAGGCTCGGCCTGTCGTGATCTGAAAGAAAGGAGCATTTCCTCTCCTTCGCCGTCTCATGTCGAGGGGCCTCCCGTTAGCCCCGGGCAGATGGGAATGGAGCTTGCGATGGTCTCTACCTCATCCTCTGCTGATCATACGGCTCCGGAGATTGACCTCTCGACCCTTCCGAGCATTCAAGTTCTGCGGGCCGCTGAGGAGGAGTTGGTCGCTGTTCATGCGTCCTTCCGTGCGGAGTTTGTTTCTCTTATGGCAGGAGCGGCAGATTCTGTTGTGTCTTCTTCAGCGTTACCGGCTACACTCCTTTTGAGACCGGCTTCCTCGGAGGCTCTGGACGAGGTGACGCAGGATGTGTTCGACAGCTTCTATCGCCACTTAAAAAGGGGTGTAGACGCTGCTGTAGAACGGGGGAACCCTTTTACTCTGTCTCTGTGGTGCGTTCGGGGCCAGGTTGTAACTTTGAAGTCTCTTTCCGGCGGGGTAGGATTGGCTGCACTTCTGGAGCCTAAGTTGGCAGAGGCTGATCAGCTTGTGACCCAATTGCTGGCGATACGACAGGCGGGCTTGCCTGCTGCGATTGATCGAGAGTGGGGCTTCCTCATTGCTGCTCGGGATAGGATCAAGCTCGCTCGAGATACTGCCAGGCCAATTGTGCAGGGAGACCTTGACAAGTTCTCCGCTTCGTACGACAGGCTGGGTCGTCGAAGTCAGGCTTGTCGGGCTCGAGAAGAGTCTGCTTCTCATGGGATCGCTGATACGAAGGAGCGAATTCTCGCACTCCAGAGTGAGTTGAATTTCTTAGAGTCGGAGCTGGAGGCTGCTCGTGCGGAGCAGGAGTCGATTGCCCGGGAGGCCGAGAGGGTTTCCCGCTCTTCTGTCAACCTGGAGCGGGCCTTTAAAAGATTTGAGGATAACTGGCAAGCCCATGCTCAACTGGAGGACGAGGCGGTGCTGACTCGAGAGGCGGAGCGTCGAGCTACCCAGAGGTTTGAGCGGTCGGTTGCCCTGCTGACGGACCGTCTCAGGGTATTATGTGCCCCGGAGCAGTGATCGGCTTTCTATTTTTCTTTTGCTGTTGTTTTCTTTTTTCGTCTTTTTGTTTTGATTTTGTAAAGGATGTGATCCTAAATGAGGTAGCACTTTGAATTTTGAATGAATAAGCATGTTTCAACTCATCTTCTGTTTTTTATACTTGCAGTGTTCGTGGAACTGGACTTGCTGAGGGATTATTTGTGGACCTGTTATCCTAGGCATACCTTGGTTTTAGGTACGGATAACAAGTTTGGTCAGGATGTCCGGAACAGCCATGGCAAAGTGGTCATGGGTGTTCTCGGTATTGGGGAAAAGAATGCCATAAAGCAGCTGGGCTTCCAGGGCATGGTGAGATGGTGGATTTATGCTAAGAAGCTTAGCAAGGGATATTGGTGGACCTATTATCCTTGGCGTACCCTGGTTCAGGATACGGATAATAGGATGAAAGGAAACCAACACATTTGCTCAGAGGTTATGAGGACATGGCAAGCATGAGGGTTTTACCGTGGAATCTTCCTGCTCAGAGGTAATGAGGACATGGCAGGGGAGACTTCACGAAAGATATTCATGGTCAACAGCGGACATTTGTGGTCAACAGAGGACATTTGTGGTCAACAGAGGACATTTGTGGTCAACAGAGGACATTTGTGGTCAATAGAGGACATTTGTGGACCTATTATCCTTGTCGTACTCCGGTTGTCGGTACAGATAATAGGTTGAAAGGGAACCGACATACTTGCTCAGAGGTAATGTGGATATGGCAAGCATGAAGGTTTTTTCGACGGAGCCTTCCCACTCAGAGGTAATGAGGACATGGCAGGAGTGGGCTCAATGAAGAGGGGGTACATAGAACGACTCAGAGGTAGGAGAACGTGGAAGTTCTATGCGAGGGGACGGTTTATTTTTGGTGAAAGTGAAAACGACTCAGAGGTAATGAGGATATGGCCGTTTCAGAAATTTGTGGGTCGATTACCCTTTTTGTGCACTGGAAGTGCGGGTAGTGGATCATGAGGGAGGATCTCTTCCAGGAAGAAAGTTCAGAGATATAATCATACATGACTTACTATCTGAAAGAGTGGCCAGAATGTGAGTTCAGAGGCACCAGCGGGTACATAACTCAGTATTTTTAGAAAATTAAGAAAGTGTGAGTTCAGCGGTACCAGTGGGTACATGACTCGATAATCTGAAGGAAATGTGGAGGTGAGTTCAGCGGTACCAGCCGGTACATGACTCAATAATCTGGAGAGGATGTCGTTTAGACATAATATTTCTTCAGGAACTTGCCATTGACGGGCAACATGAGCAAGTCTCCGTTTTGTTTTGCGAGGCGGTAAGCACCGTTGGAGAATACTGCCTCAATGATAAATGGGCCTTCCTACTTTGGCTGGAATTTGTCGGCGGTCTTGTGAGTCATAACCATCGGCCTCCGGACTGCCAGAACGAGATTGCCCACCTAGAATGTTCTGATTTTGACGTTCTTGTTGAAGGTTCCAGAGATGCATGCTTGATATAGCTCGATCCTTTGCTGAGCTAGGAGGCGCTTTTCATCTAAGGCCTCCAACTCTTGTAGTCGACGTCGGTAGTTGTCATTCGTCGTCAATTGATACGTGAGGGCGACGCAGAGTGAGGGTATTTGGGTCTCCAATGGGAGGACTGCCTCACTCCCGTACACCAGGGAGAATGGTGTATTCTCGGTGGCTATTCGAACTGTGGTGCGATAAGCCCATAAGCATTCGTCGAGCTTCTCGTTCCAGTCGCGTTTGTTGGAGGAGACAAACTTCTTGAGGAGTTTGATGATTGTTTTGTTAAATGCCTCTGCCAACCCGTTTGCTGCCGGGTTGTATGGTATCGAAGCGACATTCTGAATACGGTGCTTATCGCAAAACCGATAGAATGCGTGGCTTGCAAACTGCGGACCATTATCATGGATGATCCTTCGGAGCAGTCCAAAGCGGTAGATGACGTGATGCTTAAGGAAGCTGATCACATTTGAAGTCTTAACTTCTGCGAGTGGGACCGCTTTCGCCCATTTGGAGAAGTAATCAGTGATCGCAAGTATGAAGCGATATCCTCGGGAGGAAGGTGGGGTGATTGGACCAATGATATCCATTCCCCATGCTTCGAATGGCCAGGACGCCACTATCGGATGTAGAAACTCGGATGGTTGGTGAATGAAGTCCGCGTGGACTTGGCAGGCTTTGTATTTTCTAGCATAATCTATCGCATCTGCCACCATTATGGGCCAATAGTAGCCCATTCGGCGAAGGCGGTCTTGCAATTTTGGGCCGGGCTGGTGGGCCCCGCAGACACCGTCATGAGCTTCTCGTACGACTTCTTTGGCTTCTGTATTTGACAGACACCGAAGCAGTAATCCGTCGTAGGAGCGGCGATACAGCATTTTCGTCTCTGTATCGTAGAAGAATCTAAGAGAACGCCGTCTAATGGAGGTGGCTTCCTTTGGGTTCTCGGGCAGGATGTTGTAGACGACGAAGTCGATGAATGGTTGTCTCCAATCTGGGGCATCATCGATCGTCTGTGCGGAATAACTCGCCACGAATTGCATATTGTTCTTGGGACAGGCCAGTTCGTGGCCTATCACATCCACTGATTGGTGATCATAATTCGGAACTGCTAGGGAAGCGGCAAGACCAGCTAAGGCATCAGCTTCGATATTTCGGAGTCTGGGGACATGTTCGATGAAGAACCCCTCGAACGACGAGATGATGTCAATCGCTATTTGGTGATAAGGGATCATGTCTTCGTGGCGGACCTCATATGAGCCCCGTATCTGATTGACGATTAGTTGGGAATCGCCGTATGCTTCAAGATATTCTACCCCCAGCTCTCTTGCAAGTTGGAGGCCAATGACCAGAGCGTTGTACTCGGCCACATTGTTAGAGCAGGGCTCTGTGAGGGAATAAGTACGGTTAATCACCAATCCGAAAGGGGAGACCAGCACTACCCCGACTCCGACGACTATATTGCCTTTAGGTCCGGTCCTCGAAGCACCGTCGAAGAACATTCGCCATATAGCCTCGTGAGAGGTTGCATGTGAGTCGGCGACCTCATCTGGGATCTCTTCGTATATTCTGGAGGACTTCGAGCCTGGGTGGGCTGCTAAGAAGTCTGCCAGGACTTGACCTTTGACTGCCTTTTGGGGGACGAAGATCATATGATAAGGGGACAGCAATATTGCCCATGTAGCGAGGCGAGAGCTGAGTGCCCCTGGTTTAGTCATGAGGACCCTGAGAGGGTTGACTCGTGAGATCATATGTATCGTTTGTCCGGTGACATAGTGCCCCATTTTCTGAATGGCGAATACCAGGGCGAGGCATTCCTTCTCTACAGTGGTGTATCGGTGCTCTGGCCCAATCATCATTCGGCTGAGGTAATATATGGCTTGCTCATGGCCTGCGTAGTTGTTTTGTGCCAAAAGAGCCCCGAGGGAATGTTCCATTGCTCGTACATAGAGCAGGAATGGTTTTTCAGAAACCGGGGCCACGAGGACCGGAGGGTTCGACAAATATTCTTTGATGCTGTCGAAGGCGCGTTGGCATTCCTCGTCCCATACGAAAGAGACTCCTTTTTTCATGAGATGGGTGAACGGTCGACATCGCCCGGAGAGGTTGGAAATGAACCTCCTGATGTAAGCTAGCCTCCCTTGAAGGCCTCTGAGTTCGCGAAGATTTTTCGGAGGACCCATCTCCATGATTGCTTTCGTCTTCTCAAGGTCTACATGGATACCCTGTGCAGTGATGATGAAGCCCAAGAACTTTCCACTGAATACACCCAGAAAGGACTTCGTAGGGTTCATTTTCAAATGTGCGCTCGCATTAGATCGAATACCGTCCTTAGATCCTACAGATGGTCTCCCTTGCAGCGACTCTTAACGACGATGTCGTCAACATAGCACTCCACTGTCTTGCGTAGGTGGTCTCTGAAGATGATGCTCATGGCTCTTTGATATATGGCGTCGGCATTCTTCAAACCGAAAGGCATGACTGTGTAGCAGTACGTGCCAATTGGTGTTCGAAATGATGTATGCTTTTCGTCCTCAGGAGATATTTTGATTTGGTTGTACCCCGAGAAGCCATCCATGAATGACATACGTTCGAAGCCGCAGGTATTGTCGATCATGATGTCTGTGATAGGAAGGGGGAATTCATCTTTGGGGTACGCTTTGTTCAGATTGTGGAAGTCGATGCAGATTCGAATCTTTCCATTCTTCTTGAGGACGGGCACTATATTGGTGACCCAATCGGGATGTTGCTCCTCACGAATGAAGCCGCTGGCTATCAGTTTGTTGACTTCGACTTTGATTGCGTCCATGATGCCTGGGCGGAAGTGTCGCTGTTGTTGCTTGATTGGCTTCGCAACTGGCCGAATGTTGAGTTTGTGAAGAGCAATGTCGGGATTTAACCCTGGCATGTCTTCATAGCTCCAGGCGAACACATCAATGTATTCTCTAACAAGTTCTAACAGCGACTCTCGCTCTTCGTCTGCTAGGCTTTTACTGACGAAAATTGGTTTTAGAGAAGATTCGCTACCGAGATCCACTTGTATGACCTCATCTTCAGTAGGAGGTTCTCTTTGTTCGAACCGTTTTTCCCATTATGCATCCAATTGTTGGGCCCACGGTTCTAGCTCGAGGATTTCGGGAATGTCTTCGTCTTCTTCGTAAGCGTCGGCGAATGCCATGTTGACTGTCATGACCTGTCTGAACACGTCTTCGATGCTGGTATCCGAGTCAGAAGTTGGTGACCCGGTTGAATGTCACTGCCAGTCGCATTCTTCATCTGAACTCTCAGGGGTCATAATAGGCATTACATACCCTAACCCTCATCGAGTTTTGCTATAGTAGTCCCGTGGTTTGCCCGCCGAGACTGGCGGCTTCAAAGGTAATCGTCGCCCAGTGCCGTACTTCAAACCTGGCGTCGTCTCCAGATCATACCCCTATTTTTGCATGAAATATTTGGATTGGGGGCTATTGAGATACAGAGGCAGTCTCCCGGCATCTGACCCGAGGTCAGCTTCCTCTATGGTGAAGGGATGTGGATCGTCTTTTCGGCCGGAGATGATTAGGTGATCCCTTCCCTCGATTATGCGATAAGCGTCTTCTGCTGGAATAAGCTGGATTGTGGTGTGCATATTTGTCACCTGTGTGTGTAGGTGGGTGCCTATACCATGTTCCATAGCGTACATTGTACAAAGCTTATTAAGCTCGATGTAGTTCAAAGATAGCCCTTTATTGATGAAATAAAGTATCTTTTCTAAGGGGATTACATCATCAGCGGAGGAAACATCAGTGTGGGCAGCCACATACTTGGCTAGCTCCGGTTCCTCTTCGTCTACCCACTGTGTGAATGAGGACTGAGAGGACGTCCTGGGAAGCTTGATTGTCAGCGGTTCAGTTGATGGAGCAGAGCATGGAGTTGTTGGCAGACTAGCGACCCCCAGTTTGGCACTTGATGTGGAGCGAGGAGTGGCTGGTTCGCTAGAAGCGTCAGACCTTACATCGGGGTGACGACCCTTCTTGGGAAGGCGTATCGTCAGTGGCCTATCGGAGGGAATGAGCTTCTCTGTTTGGGGTTGACCGACTCTCGGTAGTCTGATTGTCAGTGGCCCCGTTGTGGGTCTCGGCACTTGGCCGAACCTTGGCAGCCGGATTATCATCTGCTCTTCCTGCGCCGAGAAGCTGATCACGTCCTTCCGCAGAGTGGCAGTGAAGGGTACGGACTTGCCCGATTTGCGAGCTTGGAGGTGGATCTTCAAAGGTCCTTCCGATTCTGTGGCCGTTTCGGTACCATCTTGTTCCTTTCCTTCACTAAGGTGCTTCTTCGACTTTTCGTATAGGTAGGAGTCCGAGTGATGTGGTGAGGGGTACTAGACCGGCAGCTTGATCTCGGGGAGGTAGAAGATTTGTAATTTTTATTGTCGCTAGAGGGACGGGGACAACCCTGTCTTGAGTTGAGTTTCTGTTGGAGGGAAGCTGCCGAATTGTACGGACACCATATTGGCCGCCACGGTTACCTCTTCGAAATCGATGGCGAGAGCGTTTGAGTCGATGAGGTTTTGGATGTACCGTTTCAGCTGGTAGCAATCGTGTGTTGCGTGATGGACATAGCGATGATAATGGCAGTATTTTGGATTCTCCGTCTCTGCCGGCCGCGGTTCCCGTCTTGGTAGAGGAAGCTGAATCCTGTCCCCTTGTATGAGCATGTCCAAGATGGGCTTGACGTGACCGTCTTCGAAGTAGTAAGTGATTTGCGGCCATTGTTTGTCTGCGGGCTTCGGCTCAGGTTTTTGTGCTGTTTCGGCCACCATAGCCTGCTTTCCCTTGCTATCCCGATTGTTGGAGGGGTTACCCCCATTATCGTTGTAGGGACGCTTGCCCTTGTTTTCTCCTTCCGAGATGTGCAATCCCAGTTGGCGAGCCTTCTTCAGTCGTTCTTCGGCGCTTGTGGCGCTGATGATGAACGTTTTCCAATCTTTGAATTGACTTTCGCCCATCCAGAGACTGATCGTTGGGAGCAGTCTCTTTTGGCAAATTTCAATTAAAGAGGAATCTGGATTTCCGGAGGGCAGCTTCATGGCGGTTTGGCAGAACCGCTCAATGTAGTTCCTTATCAATTTCTTCTCCCCTTGGATGACGTCCATGAGGGTGGACATGGTGACGTCCTGCCCTACTTCGTAGAATCTCTCCAAGAACAGGCGCTTGAAGCTGGCGAAGGAGTGCATGCAGTTGTCCGGCAGATTGCGATACTAGTCGAAAGCGACTCCTTCTAATGCCCCAATGAGCAATCGCGTGAGGATAACATCATCATGGGGCAGATGGTCGGTGGTAACCTCGAAGTAAGTGATGTACCGACTTGCTGAAGTCTTGCCATCATATGGGTTGATATTGAACGGCTTATATTTTGGTGGGAATGGAACATCCCTCCATTCGGCAGGGTATGGTTGCCGTATTCTGAGCTCTTGAGCATTTTCTCGGGCATGGAACATGGCTCGGAGCTCCTGAACCTCTCTTCTTACTTCTCGGGCCTCATCTGTCGCGGTAGGGGCCGTTATTTCAGAAGGATTATTGCCCGGGTTTGGTGCCGCTGAATTTGAATCTACAATGATTGCGGGACCCGCGCTTGTTTGGCCAGGTGTTACTCCCTGCAGAGTAGGAAGAGCCGCTTTGATGTCGTCTACAGATTTGACCAAGGCGTGCAGTATGGCCTCCAAAGTGTCGATGCGTTGGCGATCACCGGAACCACCTTGATTGATGTCTGTCATGAACACCGTCCTTATATGAGGAGTGATGGAAGGAGTGGTGGAGGATGTGCCCTCCGAGTCATACCCATGCACCGAGAAGTCATCGGGGTAGGTGGGAATGTCCTCTTCGGGTTCGGACTCGGAGGGAACAGTACCCCCAGCCTCGGAGCTTGCTTCGTCTTGAGAGTTATGGATGTCCTCGGGGACTTCGGCGTCTGTTGTATCTGATGGGAGAGTTGTTTCCCCGGGCTCGTCTCCTTGAAACATCGGATTGTTGTGGATGTTCGGAGGAGTGCTACCCCCAGTTCCGACGACCCCCAGCGATGTGGATGATGAATCTCCCATTGCAGCAGATTTCGTTTTTGAACGGGTGTGTTGGAATACTCCTGTGGAGGACAACCATTTAGATGACAGTTTCTTAGCTGTAGTGGTTGATATCTTGGGGCTGGAGATGCTTGTCTTCTTCCCTCTTCCCTCGGCGGGAACTTTCTGAGTGGAATTGCAGGAGACAACAGGAGGTGCCTCGTCCTCTGAGCTCGGATGCTGTAGTCTTTGGAAGACTGATGGCCGGTCTTCCGTCACTGCCGCGTTGTTGCAACAGCAGTTGACGATGATCTGGGTACAGTGACGTCCGTGTGTGGACTCTTTGTACGCCACGGCCCCTTCTCTTTCCTTGCGTTTGTGGAGGATAGCCTCACGCAGGTCAGAGGAACCACTCTGTCTGTTTGCCGCCAGGGGCTGAGTTCGAGTAGTTCGGTACAACTTCCCATCAGAGGCCCGCGTGATAATCAGCGGGACGCCCCGATGGTCAGAGGTTGGGGCAGCTGACTGGGCTTGGTGAGCCCGCACTACCCTAGACTTTCTCCTTTTAGCACTTGCGGGCGCGTAATAGGAGGAGTCCAAGTTAAATACCACAGAGTCTGACTTATCACCCAGAGAACCATCAGGGTCAGGACCGCATGAGAGACGGTCGAAGACTGATCGAGAGAAGCATGGAATGGATGTTATGCGGCTAGAATTAGGTACCGTGCAGGCTGTCTGCATGCAGTTGTCTTCTACCGTTGGATGAGTTGTTTTTGTGCGACTGGAAGCCACGACCGTGCAGGCTGGCCGCATGCGGTTGGCAACTGCGGCCGCGTGGGTGTTCTGTGAGCGATTGACTTCCACAGCCGCATGAGTTTTATCCATGTGGTTGGCAACTGTAGCCGCATAAGCTATACGGCTGACAGATGTGGCCGCATGAGTTTTCTTTATGCGGCTGGCGGATGTAGCCGCATGAGCTTTCTTCCTGCGGGTAATACCCTTATGCGGCTCGGATCGCATAGAGTTCCTCTTTGCCCCTGCAAGTCCAGCATCATAGTGTTTTCTTCTGCCGGACTTGGGGACAGCAGAGTTGTCTACGGTCCGAAGTGGGGCCGCAGGAGAGTCTTTCCCGCCGTCTTGAGCAACAGAGGGCATCCCATCGAGGGCTTGGGGAGGAGCAAATGATTTCGGCCTCCACTCTTTGCGAGCCTTCGTCCCGCGGGTGCGCTTCTGGACGGGGCCAACGCTTCCTTCGGAGAGCATCTCTTCAAACGCTTGTTGGTCGAAGCGGACGACCATCTTTTGTTGCGTGGAGCCAAGTTTGGCTGCATCCGACTACGTCACCAACTCCTCAGCCGTAGAGAAGTTTGTCCCCAGCAGAGTCGCCGTCGTGTTTGCCATTGATTGTAAAAGTACAGAACAGTTTTATGGAAGGACTGAACTTAGACTCACAATACAAACTCGCTTGTACAAAGAAAGCCTAGAGACGAAAGCCTAGGTACAGCAGACTAAGTATAATTGTTTATTTTAGATTCTGGGGGGTGACGATAGAGGCTCGGGAAGGCGACGGCAGCCCTGCCTTACTCCTTGGACGATCGGTATGCAGCCTTGGCTCGGGGAAGATCTGCTTGGCGTTGACGAAGAAATGCCCTTCTTGCTCTCCTCGTGTTGCTCTTCTGGCTTCTCTCTCTCTCTGTGTACTTCCTCTCTGATTATTAAAGGGGAGAGCTCTCTGTGTATGCGTATCTCTCTCTGATAGTGTATATTTTGCCAGGGAATGGCACCTTGCTAATTATAATAGTGGGGCATCATTAGGGTTTGGATGATTACCTATTCTCAAAGTGGCGGCGGCCCAATGTATAATCAATCTGGACCATTCGTTTAAGGCGTGAAGGATCTGAGCCATAAATGGGGATAGTATCGAATCCTATGAATGATTAATGCTGATTGCTTTAAATCTTCATGATTGATTGTGTCAAGCTTGGTTTTCTCACCACGTGTCCCATTGGCTTGATCATGAATGATATGACCTGATCTCATTAATTATGAGGATAACGTTAAATATGATCATTGGGATCTGGTAAATCTCTGATTGATCTGTATCCTATAATCATCCTTGCTAAGTTGTGGGGACCATCGAATCTCTGCCACGTGTCTTAATGGTGGACCCTGTCAGAACCGTATGATATCCATGAACCGCATGAGACAGCGTCTCAGTGAGCCGCATAGGTATAGTACTTACGAGCCGCATGGGGTAGTTTCTCGGTGTGCCGCATAGGTGTAATACTTGCGAGCCGCATGGGATGGCTTCTTGGTGAGCCGCAGGAAGATGATTCACGTCAGCCGTATGAAGCTGTTCTTCAATGGAGCCGCATGGGAATAGCCACGTATCAATCTCGGATCGTGTCAGAGATTTTCTCCTGTTCCCAAAGAGTCTGTCATTATGGCAGGACCATTATGACACTTCATGTCAGAGTCGTCAGCTGTCAAATCACGGCAGAGCATTGAATAGGGCCATTATTCGATGGCCAGCTGTATGAAGGGGTCCCATGGGGACACGTGGTGTTGATCGAGCCGCATATCTCTGTTGGTCGTATGTGAGCCGCATATACTTCTGAACCACATACGGCTGGGGGGCTCTTTGAACTGCATAGGACTGCCCCTATGTAAGCCGCATGGAATCTCCTGCCCCGAGCCGCATGAGACTAAGAGTCTCTCTGAACCGCATGGGACTGCTCCTGTATGAGCCGCATGGGGTTCTCCTGTTCCGAGCCGCATAGATCATCATTCTGATATTTTCCATGCTTCTACAAGCCACTCACCTTGAGTTTACTTCGGCGAGAGAACTTGTTGGTCGTACTAGACGTCGCCTACGCGATTACCTGAAATCGCACAAGCAACCGATTAGAACACTGCATTATTCAAGGAGTTCGATAGGAAATGCGAGTTTGAAATGCAAGCCATGAAAACTGGTGTGCTGTCGTAGGCACCCAAAAATAAAACCTTTACTCTTAAAAATGTAGTAGTGTGAGTAAGGATCGTTTCCACAGAGAGTAATTAGTTTAGATTTGTACTATGTGAATAATAAAAGGGGGGATGAATAAAATGAAAGAAAATGAAAAAAAGAAAATAGAATATGAAAATAAATCAAAATAACAAATGTTGGTCTAAGTCTACATCTACCATCGGAATCTTAAAACTGATCATAGATACAAATATATATTGATTTGTATTATGAATATTCATCGTTGGAATTATTTTCTATCTCCTTTAGCCACAATTAATTAGAAACAAGCGACCTAATTAACCTTAACTACTAAACAACCTCAGACAAGCGCTAAAGGTTTAATTTAGTAGCGTATTAAACTTAATGAGATCGATGAAACAAAATAACACAAGCACAAGCGGTTGCATTTAATTTTGTCGAATGGTTTCTTCCTAAGATTTAATAATACAAAGCACTAATTTACTAAATCTTGGTTGCTTCACAAATTAGAGGGATCGAACAATTCCGGATTCGATATCTAATTTAGTAGTAGAATATCAAGAGTAATAAACTAGTATGCATCCTAGTAATTAAACAAGATAGTCATGAAATATGCATAAGAAAACATTTGATACTCAAATTACAAATCAAACAAATAAACATAAATTAGATCTCACAAGTTTTTATTGATTCCGAGGCTTCCGTACACTTCGACCAACAAGACTTTAGCCGAACATGTTCTTCAAAACTTCAAAAGAAAAGTTGGAGAAAGAGAAGAAGAGTTGTGTTGTGTGTTCCCTCTTCTCATGATTTCTACCCCTTTTATACACCATAAATTAGTTTTTTCAAGCCCAAAATATCTCCCACATATCCTCTAAAGGTTACAACTTCTCAAACCAAAAAAGACTAAGTCATAAACCAAGTACAAAAATGGTTATTTTGGCTCCTAATTCTGTTCACAGCATCTTTGATCTGACTTCATGTCTGATTTCGTCCATGATGCAGCCAGAATCTCGAAAATCACAAAATATGAAAGTTGTAGCCCTCTGTCTTAGCTTTCCGAATCATTTTGAAGGACCTCAATTGCTATTCGGATGAAGAAGTTATGCTCATTTTGGTAAAAGGTGTCAAAACTGTCCAGAATTGCATTTTAGCTCTATTTTGCACATAGTGTCTCCAAATGCATCCTAGAGCAAAATATAAATAGAATGAGTACCTTTAGTCATAAAATGATCATAAAATGGTGAACATTAAGGGATAAAAATATAATATTTTATGTTCTCATCAAATACCCCCACACTTAACTTTTGTTCGTCCTCGGACAAAACTCTAATTTATTTATTTTTCAAAACAAAATCAAGGTTGTGTAATGCCATAAATCAAGAATAAAATAGTTTTTAAAAACTCATAACATATCATGAAATTATATTCTTAGACAACTTCTAATTCCTTAGTAAGTTTTTTCACTTGAAGATAGAGCAAACTAAATTGGTAGACCCTCACGGGAATAAATACTCAACTCTTATCTGTTTGAAGGGTATGTGTTTCACTCAAATTCATTCCAAAAGAAATGATCTACCATAAGCTTGCATATTTTCTCATTCTCCACCACTTAGATCACATGCATAACATAAATCATAAGGACTTTTCATGGGTTGTAATGGGGCTTAGGATTAAGGTAGGATATATTTGGGAGTGTAGCTAAAAAAAACCATCAAAACTAGTGGAGCAAAAATGATGTAACTCTAGCTCGAATATATAAAACATGTAAAACCAATCACTCCATTGAGCAGCTTCTTCAATTTGAATTCAAAGTATTCAACATACCCTTTTATTGGAATTGGAGGAGAAATAATAAAAATGAATATCAAAAGTAATTTCCTCCATCACTTTTTTTTCTTTTTTTTTCTTTTTTTTTGTCCTTTTTTTCTTTCTTTCTTTTCTCTCTTTTCATTTTTATTTTTACAATAATGGAACTCCATAATTTGAGAATGAAAATATGTAGCCAAACTTGAAATTCGGATACCCCCACACTTATTTTTTTTGTACACCCATACGTATCATAATGCTCCACTAGCTTTCCGGCTTGGGTAGGGATTTTTATTTTTTTTCAGGTTAAAGCTTGTAATATGGGTTCACAAAAATAAAAGCAATAAGGCTCAAAGGGGTTCAACCAAAGGAAAAATAATTTCAGGGTAGGCTATTTGGCTTAAGTAGCGTAAAAAAATGGCCTTAATCATGTTCATGTATGCATGTGTCGATGTGACCTTGAAGAGAATCTAAGCAAGTTCTAGAGAAACAAATCTATGGAAGAATATCTCTCATCAAAGAAAATAGTGAGACTGAAGTGTCAGTCTAAAGGCTCAAAATCTCACCGGCTTTTGTCTACCAAATTTAGTTACAACCATCCTTAAGGAAAATAACTATACTAATTAATTCTAAGTTGAAAAGAGTACTTATTCAATCATGTTATAAAAAATTTCAAACTTAGTTGAATCTTGTTTATGGCATACACAACAAGAATTATTGAAAACCACAAAAACAAATCTCTTTTTTTTAAGAAAATAAACCGAGAACAAAAAGAAAAAATATTTTCTTTAAATTTTATTTGTAAATTTATTTATTTAAAAAAACTATGCATCTAAAAAATAACTAAACATAAATATCCTTACCTACAATTAAAACTGACATTGTCACTAATGAAAGTCTAAATGAAAATAACCGACAAAAATAAAAAAATATTAAAAAAATACAGGAATATAAAAAACTCCCCTTGGGTTGCCTCCCAAGCAGCGCCTTTGTTTAATACGTCGTTGGCTCGACTCTATGCACACTTGAGACAACTACGCAAAGATTTTACATCTTGAATGGAGGCCTGCAAAATAGAGGGTAAAAACATCTTGTTAAAAATTGACAATGACATATAAGGAAAGTTACCTAACTGTTGCATTTCTGTAAAATTATTGAATGCTGCTACAGTTTCCTGCATATTAGAACTCAACAATAACTCCTCATCCACTTTTTCAAGATGCTCACTGATGGCAACATCCAATCCTTCTTTGCCATCAAGTTCAAAAACTTCCTCTAGATTAGGTACTACGTCGTCATTTGGAATGTTCGTGTCTACAACGTTGTTGATCTCTTCTTCTTGTTTTGACGATGTAGGTGATTCTTCTACTAGAATGTCCACCTCTTTACCATTTCTCAAAATAATTGTACCTGCAATGTCTTTTGAATTTATTATTTGAGATGATAATTTTTCTGAACTTTGTGCCCCCAGTTTATTAATTATTGTAGCCATTTGTCTCATTTGATTGTTCAGACTTTAGATGCTGGCCCTTGTCTCCTGAATACTGGCCCTTGTCTCCTGTTGAAATTGCAAATTATTAGTGGCAAGAGACTTAACAATATCTTCTAAAGACAAACCAGAGTTAGAAGTTTGGCCCGATTGTTTTTCATGGGGATATGGTTGCTTGTACTGTTGGTAACTTAGGCAATTTTGAGTTACAATGGGCTCGTCTTGAAGTATTGGACACATATCAGTTGGATGTCCTTCTTGTAAACAAATCTCACAAGCCATTGTTGCTTGCATGTTACCTACAACCATTTTATGAACAATAGAAGTTAAACTAGCAATTTGTTGTTGAAGAGAAGAAACATTTACCTCGTTAGCGTACCTAGATGGAAGATCCAGCCAAGTGCTAACTTGTTGATAATTGGTCGCCATGTCCTATTAAATCTTTTTTTTTAATAAACAGAAAATTATTTCATGAGAATAAAAAGTACAAACTTCAACTAGAATTACTCTCCGGCAACGGCGCCAAAATTTGGTGTGCTGTCGTAGGCACCCAAAAATAAAACCTTTACTCTTAAAAATATAGTAGTGTGAGTAAGGATCGTTTCCACAGAGAGTAATTAGTTTAGATTTGTACTATGTGAATAATAAAAGGGGGGGATGAATAAAATGAAAGAAAATAAAAAAAGAAAATAGAATATGAAAATAAATCAAAATAACAAATGTTGGTCTAAGTCTACATCTACCATCGGAATCTTGAAACTGATCATAGATGCAAATATATATTGATTTGTATTATGAATATTAATCGTTGGAATTATTTTCTATCTCCTTTAGCCACAATTAATTAGAAACAAGCGACCTAATTAACCTTAACTACTAAACAACCTCAGACAAGCGCTAAAGGTTTAATTTAGTAGCGTATTAAACTTAATGAGATCGATGAAACAAAATAACACAAGCACAAGCGGTTGCATTTAATTTTGTCGAATGGTTTCTTCCTAAGATTTAATAATACAAAGCAGTAATTTACTAAATCTTGGTTGCTTCACAAATTAGAGGGATCGAACAATTCCGGATTCGATATCTAATTTCGTAGTAGAATATCAAGAGTAATAAACTAGTATGCATCCTAGTAATTAAACAAGATAGTCATGAAATATGCATAAGAAAACATTTGATACTCAAATTACAAATCAAACAAATAAACATAAATTAGATCTCACAAGTTTTTATTGATTCCGAGGCTTCCGTACACTTCGACCAACAAGACTTTAGCCGAACATGTTCTTCAAAACTTCAAAAGAAAAGTTGGAGAAAGAGAAGAAGAGTTGTGTTGTGTGTTCCCTCTTCTCATGATTTCTACCCCTTTTATACACCATAAATTAGTTTTTTCAAGCCCAAAATATCTCCCACATATCCTCTAAAGGTTACAACTTCTCAAACCAAAAAAGACTAAGTCATAAACCAAGTACAAAAATGGTTATTTTGGCTCCTAATTCTGTTCACAGCATCTTTGATCTGACTTCATGTCTGATTTCGTCCATGATGCAGCCAGAATCTCGAAAATCACAAAATATGAAAGTTGTAGCCCTCTGTCTTAGCTTTCCGAATCATTTTGAAGGACCTCAATTGCTATTCGGATGAGGAAGTTATGCTCATTTTGGTGAAAGGTGTCAAAACTGTCTAGAATTGCATTTTAGCTCTATTTTGCACATAGTGTCTCCAAATGCATCCTAGAGCAAAATATAAATAGAATGAGTACCTTTAGTCATAAAATGGTGAACATTAAGGGATAAAAATATAATATTTTATGTTCTCATCAAAAACCATTGAAAACATTCACGAAAGCGCATTCAGAAAACAAAGCCAAAACCAACGCAAGCGGCGTGAAAAGCAGAGCAACGGGAGGTCTCTCCCGACTCAGCCGCAGAGTCAATCCTCGAGGCGCAATCTGCTGAATATGGGACTTGGTTCCGAAGAAGACATTCCATAACGAGGAATGGATCTTAATTCAACCGTTCCCGTTCGATCGACTCGGTCGATCCCGACCTATCGGTCCCGACCGAATCGATAGCGACAGTGTTCCTTTCTCGCGCATCCCGTGGACAGAGTACGGGGTACGATGTAGGGATGGGACACTACACCATAACCAACTAAGAAAAAGTTTCGTCCTCGAAACTTAAGAATAGAACCTACCTCTACGATAACAATGAAGGGAACTTCTCCTTCATTTCGGACTCAAGCTCCCACGTCGACTCCTCGACCGAATGGTTTCTCTAGAGGACGCGGACTAGAGGAATAGCACGGTTGCGGAGAAGTTTATCCTTGCGCTCCAAGATTTGCACCGGCTCTTTGACATATGACAAGTCCGTCTTCAGGTCCAGCTTACCCAAATCTACCACATGTCCTGGATCATGTACGTACTTCCGCAATTGTGAGATGTAGAAGACGTCATGTACCTCTGACAATGCAGGCGGCAAGGTGAGTTGGTAAGCTATTGGGGCGACTCTCTTCAATATTTCGAACGGGCCAACAAATCTTGGGCTCAACTTTCCTTTCGCACCGAACCGGGAAACTCCTCGCATAGGCATCACCTTCAGGAATACATGGTCGCCTTCCGAGAACTCGAGGGGGCATCGGTGCGTGTCGGCATAGCTTTTCTGCCGGCTTTGTGCTATCTTCAATCTCTCTCGTATCAATAATCAATAGATTAGATTCCACTGAATATCATGCATCAAAAGATTATATCAAATAATCTATAAAGATTACACCAAAAATTTATCTGCTACATAATAAGCAAGTGAATCTTTTGAATAACTTAAAATATGCATCCCATATTATCACATGTCCAACAAGTGAATTCCGAATCTTTTGAATAACTTAAAATATGCAATAAGCAAGTGAATCTTTTGTTTAAAAAAAAAATTTGAGTGCTGGAATATATTAAAAAAAATTACTTGCTTAAAATATTTCGAAACAGCAATATATTAAAAAAAATTGTTATTGATGAGACCAGGAGCACCATTATAGCTTTCACTCAAATCTACCAAAAAAGTAACGTGCAAGCCTTTTTGTTCTCATTTTCTCTTCAAAGATTGTTTAAACTAAAGAATAAAAAGCATGGCCGCCACTACCAGAATAAGTCGTTTTAGCGACGCCTAAAGACGTCGCTAAAACGACAAATTACGTCGCTAAAAATATTTACCGACGTAATTACCGACGTTTTGGACTTGTCACGAAAACGTAAGTCGCTGATCTTTAAAACGTCGCTGAACGTCGCAAATACTGACGTTCACCGACGTATGATTACGTCGGTATATCCTGGGATATTACCGACGTCTACCGTCGTTTTGTCGGTGGATTAGCGACGTGTTGAAAGTCGCTACACGTCGGTAAAATCCTGGGAACTTACCGACGTTTACCGTCGTTTAGTCGGTGAATTAACGTCGTTGAAAATGTCGCAAAACGTCGGTAAAATATTGGGAATTTGCTGACGTTTACCGTCGTTACGTCGGTGGATTGGCGACGAATATTATGTCACTAAATGTCGGTAATTCCTGGGATTATTATCGACGTTCACCGACTTTTACCGACGGTCTCCGACGTATAAGGACGTCGGTAAACGTCGGTACCCTGGAAAATTTTGCAGATTTACCGACGTTTACCGACGCAAACGTACGTCGGTGGACGTCGGTAAACGTCGGTAAATCTGCAAAAAAAAATAAAAAAAATACAGAATGTCCTTTTCTCCCTGCAGTTTAAAAAGACAACCATAAAGACACAGTATAACAGATATCCTTTTCTCCCTGGGTTCGCCGACCCCTTCGGTGGAACACTCAACACCGGTAAACGTAAACCACAGAAGCACATTAACATCCAATTGAAACGAATTATAACATAAACAACAGTATAACACAATATAGCATGCAACAAATAGAATGGGATCCAACAAATAGAATAGGATCCAACAAATAGAATAGGCACAACCAACAAGTATCCAAATAACCAAATCTACACCAAATAACAAAGTCTACAACCAAATAACCAAAGTCTACACACAACCAACAAATAGAATAGGATCCAACAAATAGGATCCAAACATCCAAGTCTACACAACCAACAAATATCCAAGTCACAAACAAAGGATTAAACAAACACAAACAAACAGTCCTAACTAGGACTACTAGGGATCTGGTACAGGAGGGGCACCATCACGACGAAGGGATAAGAACAACTCATACTCCTCAAGTGAAATCGATACCGATGTAGCAGGCAGTGACGTCGGTGGAGTCGATGTCGATGAAGAAGGCGGTGGAGGCGGCAGAGTCGACGACGATGAAGGCGCACCCGGAGGACCAGCACGCTCCAATGCTGTAAGTCACTGGTTGTATGAATCCATAGTAGATAACAGTCTATCTCTGCTCAGGACCATCGAATCCGTCACCAATCTCAACCTATCGGTCATGGTCACCTGTGCTGTCTGCAGCTCCGTCACCGTACGCTTTAACCCTCCAACGCTGTGCTCTGTCCTCTCAGTCGTCTCCATGGGCTCCATAATGCCGCGGTCGAGCGCATCCAATCGTGTTAGCAGCACAGGATCATCCGTAGGGTGTTGAGACTTCTCCTCGATCCGTCGTAGCAGGTCGTCACGGAGAGACTCCATCATCTGGTGGACTCGGGCAGACTCCTGGGACGGCTGTAGACCATGCACACTAGCAGGAGATGTCCTAGAGGACTGGGTGGCAACTAGGGTGCCATAGGATCCCGTACCGTAGTACGTACCCCTATGGAGTCCACCAGCGGCGGTCATCCACAGCTCATCCGCCGACGGAGCTTGAGTGGGCTGCGAGGAAGTACCGGCCTCTCCTGCATTAGGTGCACTAGCAGCCGCCCGTTCCCGCAGCCTCTGATACTCGGCCTAGAAAGTATGGATAGTACTCTATAATTTATAATTTTTAATTAATGTACTTATTATTACTAACTACATTAATATTTATTTGCATCATATTTACTAAGTTATATTAAAATTGACACAGTATTAAATTAAGATAACGTATTGTAATACTTACATAGGTCTGCTCGGCCCTCTCGTCAATAAGGCCTTCGCCCTTCCGATGGGTGGCCAGGAAGACGGTCACCATGTCGGCATTACCGACCTTCCTTACCTGTAAGTAAATATATTATCTTAGTAATAATTTATCGGATTTGCATTAAAATAATATTTCTAAAAGAGAAAGACATACCAGACGACGGAAATGTTCCGTCATCGGAATCGACCTACCGTACCACTTCGAGGCATGTTGCCTAGCCGTCTTGGCCTTCTCCGACTTCTCCTTGTACCTTGGATCATCGAATCGAGCCATCATCGCATTCCACTGATCAGGGGTGATCCAACCTTGGATCGACTTTCCGGTACGATTACGATCCTTTTGATCATTAATAGCGTCGCGGATCAGCTTGGCAGCGACGGCAGGAAACATCCCCTCGATAAGCTCGGCCCGGTACGGTGGATAGAAAAACATATCCTAGAAGAGCACAAACCAAATATTTATCAGTTATATATAATATAAATTAATTATATGATTCATATTAAAAGTAAATATATTTTAACCTTGAAGCGCGTAAACCAGTAGTTCTTCCTTTCGTCTGAAGCATCAGAGTAGTTAATCCAAGGACCACCATAATTATGCCTCAGCATGTGGCCTAGGCGTCTCTGTACCTCTGGGGCACGATATCTATACAGACATATTATATTCATAAAAAAGTTAATTTATGATAAAAACAGAAAAAATTATAAACCAAAACACCTACTTTGTACCGTCGGCCCAGATCTCCGTCCTCCTCTCCTCCAGAGGTGCGCACGTATCATCTGCATGATGCTGGTCGGCCGTCGGCACAGCCGCCTCGACCGTCGGTACAGCCTCCGCCATCTGCTCATCCGTCTCCATCGTCGTATCAACAGCAGGATCGCTAGATGGGCGAGCACTCTCATTAGGCCTGGAACTACTCGTTCCAGTAGATATGCCACATGACATCGTCCCAGCAGGCCCAGCTACTGTCCGATATGTCGGAGTAATCGGCGACGAGGATCCAGAGCCGGTACCAGTAGGAGGTACCGAAGGAAAACCCCGTCCTCTAGCAGTACCTGTAGAAAGTACCGGAGGATCATGACCTCGTCGTCCCCCTTTTCGGAATGATTCGCGACGACCTGCCATACCTGATAACAGCATATGATAATACAACAAATAATAGAGACTAGAAATATGAAAGTACAACAAAGATAAGATAATAACCAAGACAACATATGATGATACATTCTACAATAAACATCTAAGTCCAGATAATATATTCTAGAAGAAATATCTAAGTTCAGATAAGTATATCTCTCTCAATCATCTTCAGAATAATCATCTTGTTCGTCTTCCTCGACCTCATCTTCCTCTTCCTCCTCATCTTCACTTTCATCTTCGCCTTCGTCGACTTCGTCTTCCTCTTCGGATAATTCTACATCTTCTATATTATGTGTCGTATAATGCGTAACTTCTGTGGAGTCCACATCGACAATATTGGTTACAAGAGGTAGCTCGTCCTCCTGGTAAGCTTTTTCGTCAACATCAAAAGTATCTCTAGATTTAGTCTTGCATACTGCCCACCAGTCAGACTTCGTTGCTCCCCATCTCGGATAAGCTGTGAAGTATACGAGCTGAGCCTGAGTTGCTAGGACAAACGGTTCGTAGCCTTGATATCTACGCTTGTAGTTTATATCCACAAAACCATGCTTGTCAATTTTTTAACCTTGATTTTCAATCGGATCGAACCATTCACACTTGAATAACACGATCTTTACAGGTTCTCTGCCATTATTATAGGACAACTCCGCAATCTCTCGCAAGATGCCAAAGAAATCATTTCCTGGATCGACGTCTTTGTAGTTCGAAGACTTGATACACAAACAACTGTTTTTCGTGGAATCAAGATCCAGGAAGCTGTCTCTGATCGGAGCATTTGTCGACTTGAACCGAAAGCCATTGACATAGTAACTTGGCCATATTTTAACAAAAGTAATTGGTCCCTTGGCAAGAGTTCTAATTAATTCAATTTTGGATGAAATTAGACGATCGACCTGAATATCAAAGAAGAGATAATAAGTTATTTATTGCACAGTTGTATTAGAAGATGCCAGTAATTACCGAGCTACTTACATATTCGCTCAACCAAGAAGGAAAATGGCATCTCATTTCTTGTTCTAATGCTTCGTCTGTTAGGTAGGGTCTAACCAGCCTCAACTCATCATTATATGTGCTAGAAAACAACGAAGCAAATGCCGATTAGTACAATAATATTAGCTTATACTATTATATTGAGATGACGTAAACTCATCATTCCTTACTTACCCCTCTAGCTTCTCCACTTCATCCTCGTCGCAATTGAGTAATACATACAACTGAGCAGCCCTTAGCTCTTCGTCATTCAAATATCTCTTTTTTATTTTCCCCAAAGGCTTTCCGGACGCATTGAATACTTTCAGTATTCCATCATTAAATTCTTGATATCCGTCGTCATTTCTCGGAGCCCTCATTCTATTCGTAGCAACATGAGGTTTGAAATAGGAGGAGCAAAAATTTGTAATCTCCTCGAGAATATAGGCTTCACAAATAGAACCCTCGACCCGAGCCTTATTTTTTACCTTTCTTTTTAGGTGATTCAAATGTCGCTCGAACGGTTACATCCATCGATATTCGATGGGTCCACCAACACGTGCCTCGTATGAAAGATGAATCGGCAAATGCTCCATAGAGTCGAAGAATCCAGGAGAGAACACCCTCTCTAGCTTGCACAGTGTTACCGTAATGTCCTTCTCTTGCTTTTCTAGACGATCAACGAGCAATTTCTTATAACAAAGGTCCCTAAAGAATATGCTAAGCTCCGTCAATGGATCCCAAACTGCCTGCGATAAGAATTCCCGAAATACAATCGGAATTAACCGCTCCATGAATACGTGACAATCATGGCTCTTCATACCTGTCAGTTTGTTCTCCTTGAGGTCGACGCATCTTCTCAAGTTCGAAACATACCTATTTGGAAATTTCAGACCTTGAATCCACCTACAAAGCCTCACTTTATCCTCCTTCTCCAGTAAGAAAATTGCCTTAGGCTGCTTCAACTTTCCATTCCCGTCCTCTATTAAATGCAATGCAGGACGTCTACATATTTCTTCCAAGTCCAATCTAGCCTTTGGATTGTCTTTCGTCTTCCCCTTTACGTCCATTACAGTATTAATTATGTTGTCAAACACATTCTTCTCGATATACATGACATCAAGGTTATGTCTAATCAGATTGGTGCCCCAATATGGAAGATCCCAGAATATACTCCTCTTCGTCCAGTTATGAGTGCGACCAAATCCGTCACACTTGTAGCCCGTAGCAGGCTGCTCAATAGCTCTTGGTAAATCTTTTACCTCTTCCCATATCGTGTATCCGGGCCACCTTGGCGGGAGATTAGCCTTCTCTACAATGCCAGCACGAAAAGCATTCATGTTCCTCCGGTACGGATGATCCTTCGGCAGGAATTGTCGATGACAATCGAAGAAGCACGGTTTGCCTTCGTGTTTCAAACGAAAAGTCTTAGTGCTGTCCATGCAATACGGACATGAAAGACGACCATGCGTGCTCCATCCAGATAACATTCCATAGGACAAAAAATCGTTGATGGTCCACATAAGTGCTGCCCGCATCTAGAAATTTTGTTTTCTAGATACATCGTACGTGTTGGAACCTACTTCCCACAGATGATTCAACTCATCAATCAATGGCTGTAAATACACATCCATGTTCCTTTTCGGATTGTTCGGACCTGGGATAATAACGGTGAGGAACATATACGGAGTCTTCATGCACATCCAAGGCGGTAGATTGTACGGGGTGACGATCACAGGCCAACATGATTACTGGGATCCCGAAAGTCCGAATGGGGTAAAACCGTCAGAGCAGAGACCAAATCTGACATTACGCGGATCAGAAGCAAAATCTGGATACTCTCGATCAAAGTGCTTCCATGCTTCTCTATCAGATGGGTGATCCAACACTCCTTTGGTATGTTCCCGCTTATGCCAACTCATGTTTTCTGCAGTTTCCTTCACCATAAACAACTGCTGTAACCGCGGTGTCAATGGCAAGTAGTGCATCGAAGAGGTAGACTTCCTGGCACCGACAGACTTTCCTCTACCATATGCCTTGTAGTGATCGACACCATAAAATCTGCAGGCGTCTTCATCCTTGTCGTCTTTGTAGTACAATATGCACCCGTTGCGACAGGCATCGATTTTTTCGTATCCTATCCAGAGCGATCTAACCATCCTCTTAGACCGGTAGAAGGTTTTAGGCAACTTTGCTTCCTCAGGCAATATTTCTATAAGCAACTCCATAAGACGGTTGTAGCAATCTTGCGACATGTTAAGATCGGACTTGATGCTCAACAATCTTGTAACCACCTCTAACGGTGAATGATCCTCACAACCAGGATATAATGGAGTCCTTGCATTCTCCAGCAACTCCATGAATTGTGCAGCATTGGGGTTCGGTGCCTCCTCAGGTGCATCATGATCATCCAGATCGAAACTAGGCCCGGCCGCGTCAAAAACCATGTTCACCAACCCATCGTCGTAAGGAGCGTTGTTGTGGACATCCACATAAGGCTCGTACTCTGATGCTAAAGACACAAGTTCTCCGTGCTCGCTCCACTGATAGTAATTTGGCGTGAAACCCTTCGAGTATAAATGATACGTGACATCCACTTCTGGATGATATTTCAAGTTACGACATCTCACACACGGACACTTAATTTCGGTACCGTCCATGTACTGAGGAAACGCCTTGGCAAACTGCAGGAACTGGTGTACACCCTCTATGAATTCATCCCGCACACCGCACATGTCATCAGGATGACGGTTGTACATCTACGAACGACTCCGCAGATAGTAATTCAGCTCCATATCTATTTGAGGATAATTCTGTAAGATAGATACAAGCACATCGTTGAAACACTTGTAAAAGTAATAGCATTTGAGGATATTCCTATTAGTATCGATATCGAAATCGGTATCACACCAATAAGGTAAGGAAATATATACTTGAAATGCCCTTACTGCCTACTGCAGGGGACCATTTGAGGATATTCCTATTAGTAACGATATCGAAATCGGTATCACACCATTCCTATGAGTATCGATATTGAAATCGGTATCAGACCATTCCTATGAGTATCGATATCGAAATCAGCATCACACCATTCCTATGAGTATCGATGTTGAAATCGGTCATATCGACCATTCCTATGAGTATCGATATCGAAATCGGTATCAGACCATTCCTATGAGCATCGATATCGAAATCGGTAACATACCATTCCTATGAGTATCGATATCTAAATCGGTAATATCGACCATTCCTTTGAAGTATATATTAGATTAATAGTCCAAGTCTAATGTATCGTGTCCAAGTCCAATGTGCTCGTGTCCAAGTCCAATGTGCTCGTATATAATTTCTCAGATCATTTGTGTTTGTTTACTTCCTTACTTAATTCATAAGATGTATGTTATTAACATTTCAGATATATTTCACTTTGGTTAAGATATCGGATATCCATAATCATGACTATGATGACCGAACTTTAATCATGAAGGAAGAAGGATAACTAACTCGATTTAGAAAGAATTAGTACAAAGTTGGACAAGGCTCTTCTCTTAGAGAAACATAACTACATATGAGACTTTCAAAAGGGAAATCCTTTTCAAGTGTTTCCAAAATCTCAAGTTGGGAACAGTACTTAAATACATGTTTCTCTCAGTTTAGTTTTCTCTAAAAAAATAATTTGTTTTCTTTCTAGTTCAATTCATCTCAGTCTTAGTATGTATGTTCTTTCTTAAGAATTTCAGATATATATTCACTATGGTTAACTAAAATATTCAGGTATCCTCAATTTGGGATACCATTTCTAATCATGTATATTGGGAAAGAAAAGTGATTACTTTTCTATGTTTGGATGCCAAAGAAATTGAGGAGGAAAGGAAAATGATTCCCAATGGAAGGGAAATTAGGAGGGAAAGTGATTACATCCATCCAAGCAAGGAAACACTTTTCCATATTAAAGTATTCACTTTCCTTTCCAAATTCCTTGCCATTTCCAAACAATGGAAAAGAAAATCAGTAGGAATTGCAATTTTTCAAAGGAAAGGAAATGCCAAGGAATTGATTTCCTTTTTCCTTCTATTTCGTGAACCAAACGAGGCCTTTGTTCCAACGCTTTCACAATTCTGTGATATTACATACCCAATGATTGAAATGTAACAATTTAGTGATGTATTTTGTTGTAAATGATTGAAATGTAAAAATTCAGTGTATGTTTATCAAATTTATATTTTTGACAAAAGTTCAATATTAGGTCCAGTCTATTAAACATTGAAAATATTCAACCGAACAAACGGAACCTATTATATTGGCTCGGCTCGACAACCCCGCAAAGGCTTAGCATTTGACAGAAACAAAAATATAAATAGGGACTTAGCCTCGACATACCATCGGAAACCTTTGGTTTGTAAATTGATTCTTGAACATGCAGTTTACCAATTCATAAGAATCTGAAGTTCGTAATACACTAATAAAAATGGCTAGGACATTAACTTTGCCGTATAGCTAGCATCATCGCGACAATATACTTTGCCAGAAACAAAGTTAATAAAATGGCATAGGTATTAGTCTTGTCACATCGCTAGCATCGGCACAATGATAAACTTTGCTAGAAGCAAAGTTGACAGAGGTCTACCCTCAACTACAGATAACTTTGCCTTAGTAAAGTTACAAAATGACATAACTGCTCAAAGAGAATTATCACATATATTATATATGTTCGTGTCGCATTCGTGTCTATGTCGTGTCCATATCAAATGGCTACTAGAGATATTGGGTTAGGGTTTACCTGAGCTCTGGGGCTGATAGAGGAAGGGGTGGCCGAGAGGAGGAGGAGAAGGAGCTCGCGATGGAGGAGCTCCGCGGCACGTGTAGGCGATTGGAGGAGGAGGAACTCGGTGGAGGAGCTCGGTTGGAGGAGGAGGGGATCTTGGGATGGCCGAGGAGGAGGAGGAGCTCACGGTGGAGGAGGAGGAGGGGTCGGTGGAGGAGCTCGGAGAAGAGGAGGAGCACGCAGCAATGAGGAGAAGGAGGAGGAGGCCGGTCGGCAGAGGAGGAGTAGGAGGAGGAGGTCGGTGGAGGAGAAGGAGCAGTGGAGGAGGAGGAGGAGCTCGAAGAGGCGGTGGAGGAGGAGGCTGGGCGACGGCAGAGAATGGGGGGAAAACAAATTTTTTGGGAAATTTTCGTGTGAGAATGGGAGGAAAGGAAAACCCGATCGGGTTAATGGAAAAGATTTACCGACGTCAGTGAAAGACGTCGCTGAACGTCGCTATATTCTAAAAATATAGCGACGTCGTATTCTAGTGTTGCAAAAACATCGCTAATAGTAAAACAATAGCGACGTTTACCGACTTTTGGGCGACGTAAAATTTTGTTATAAAAAAATTAGTCGCAATACGTCGCTGAACATCGGTAGTAGTGACGTCCAGCGACGTAAAAATTATACATCGCTAAATTGCTAAATAATAGCGACGTTTTCATTAAGCGTCGCTAAACTCGTCGCTGATAGGACTTATTTTGGTAGTGCGCTTAAATAATCTATGTCGAGTCTGTGATGCCAAGTAATCAAGGTTTCTAAAAGTTAGCATAATTATCCACATCAAAATTATATTCTCTAACCATATCCTTTTAATGGAATCAAACAAGTTTTGCTAAACCGAAATCTTAGTATGATTTAAATTAGGGAACCAAAACCTTAGTACATGCAAATCATCTGATTCCAACAAAAAAATAAAAAATAAAACTCAATCGACGGATCATAAAACTTTGATCGAGCAATGGAAACCCCTAAATTAAATTAGATCAAACGATCTAGGGTTTCTGAACACCAATAAAAATTGAATGTGAAACTTCAAACTCATGAATAAAATAGGGAGGCTCTGATACCACTTGTTAGAAATTAATGTACCATGTCGATTCATGAGATGAAGAACATAATAAAATTGCGGAAGCGTACCTGAATCCATTGCTAGACTTGATGGATCTTGAAGCGAACGTCTCTTTATTGGGGTTTGATCTTCCAACCCGCTACAGCCCTTAATAACAAAGATGAAATCTTTGTTCCTCTCTTTGTTGATGGGGATACAGAAGAGAATAAAAAAAATCCTCTCTTTGGTGGCCGTATGAGTTGGGGACCATAACCCTAATGAATACACATATTTATATATGTGTTGATATTTCTAATTTGGCCCCTCATCAAATTAGAATTATCTCCGTATCTACACATTAATTCCATGACAATTATACCCTTAAGCCAATTTTCAAATAGACCACTTTAATTTGGCTTAAATATTTAGATAGCCCAAACACAATTAATTTTACATGTGTGGCCCCTTAATTATTGAATAATTCCAACATAATGCTCATCGTCAACTAACTACAAACGTGCATGAATTGTTGACAAACAAATTCTACTTCCGAATGTGTAAATGTTTGTCACTAAATATGTATAGTTCCAATCTAATCAAAGACGGGGTAGACATCTTGGATGTGTTGCTTGTTGGAGCAACATATATAAATCTCTTGGTGATTCAATACCCGTATCGAATTTGAGAGAGCATACTCTTTTGTTTAAAGTGCTTTATCCACTTTATTGCAAACAGATTTTGTAGATGATGGACTAAATCATATCCAACATGTGTGCATTAGTACTTAGCACATCGTAAATTTATTAGTCGATCACTTAGCACTTAGCATGTTGTCGATCGGACTAGGGGTATAAAGGTAGTTTTTAACTCCTTTTTTTATTCTGGTTGCTGGTCTTCTGTGGACCAATCCTGTCACGAGATTAGTAGGAAGGGATTACGTGAGAAGTAAATCCTGGACATGATCCAGAGATCTGAGACAGTTATCTGATTTTCTTTCCTCTCTCATTCGTAATTACTTTCACACATAAGATAAAATTCCTTCCAAAACCAAAAATCCCCTTTTCCTCCATCTAATTTTCGTCAATCTTTATCTTGGACAAGCTATGATTGTTCATTGGATTCTCCAACGGGTACATGGTGTAGCACATCACATGATTCGTTGTATCTCAGGAATAGGTCGTCAAGAACCTGCTGCATCGTTTGTTTTTGTGGGGCAAAATTCTATTTAAGGACAACGTTGTAAGTTGCCTCGAATTCTTTACTCTTTAATTCATAGTTCTAGTTTATGCGTATCTTCTGATTACATGCTTTAGGAATAGTTTCCAACATGATATAGTAAGGAACAAGTGGGGTCAACTGAACTCACTGATTTTTTTTCTGATACTCATGTGTTGATGTTGTCCCCGTTGAAAAAAAAAGACCTACTAATAAAAATATATATGATATTTCTTAGTCTGTGATTTTAATTTTGGATTTTTTTTTACATTTGAGATTGACCTCCCTCTCTTAAATTTTTGTGTTCGCCCCTGATCTAAGATGACATGAAGCTAGCAATATATCATAGTTAATTTTTCTATTGTACTACAATAATATTGTCAAAGTGCCACTCAAGTCTAAGGGACTGTTTGGATGACGGTAGGTGTGCAGAAAATGCTTGAAACTTCCAGTCAATGAAAGTGTCTGCAATTTCAGCGTTTGGTTGAATGCTGAAAGTGCGTTGTAAGTGAAGCATGTCTGATGCATCCTACCTCATGTCCCCCTCGCTTTTTAGTTTTTAGCTGCATCAAAAAAGTGAAGGAAGCATGTTGAAACTGGAGAAGGGGATGGAGTAGTCCTATCCCCACTACTAATGTAACGCCCCACAAACCAAAACACTGGAGAGCGAAGGCAGAGTACATAGCCAGCTACGTATATTGAAGTGCAACCCACCTCGCTATACGGTCACGGTTGTCTAGATGCATGAGGGTTTAACTACAAGCCATCAGTCTCTTATGGTCATGAACAAGCCTATTGTCTCAATCTCAAGCAAGTAATAACAGTTATAAGATGTCAGAGCATCAAATATACAATAGTAAGGTGTCCCATACATTACATATTTGGATGATCATGAAGCTAGTCATCCACAATGTGAAGACTAGCAAGGGTTTCAGTCATACATGATCAACCCTAGGATTTGTTCATCATGCTACAGCTCGTAGGGAGACAGTAAGTAAAGTACAATCGAGCTAACACGTGCTCGTCGGCTAAACGCCTCAAAAGAATATTTTTACAATAGAGTGGGAGAGCAAAATAAAACCCACTCGTTGTCAGGATTACGCGTGGTGGTCACCATCTGGCTAGAAGGTAGGGAGATCCTCTGGAGCCGCTCCGGTATCTGGCCATACAAAACCAGCTGGGTCAGATCCCAGAAAGAGCAAGTGACACAAAGGAGGCTTCACTTAAGAACTAAACCAGCAATTAGCACAAAACATAATTATATAATAAAAGACTGGAAATATGGAAAATCATGATGATATACGATAAGATAACCATGAGACTATTCAGATAACCAAGTTACAACCCGTAAACAAAACAAGGACCGGGGTTGTAACCCTTCATCTGAACGGAACTTGGTTTCCTACCATTTATCGATAAAGTAAGCACAAGCATTCAGGTCATGCTAACGATCTTGTACAGGATCATGACAAGACTAGACTGGGTTAGACTCCATCCAATCAATCATGGCCACGCAATGAGTACGGCTTGATACTTTAACTAACTAGGGTTATCACAGGCCTAATTACTAGCAAGATGTAATGAGATTGTTCCACAGCCACAAGTCCTGCAGACCATCCAGGCTATCCGGACGCAATTTAGGGGTTGAATTCATGTGGGTACATTGTCCAAAGAACACATGTACCCTTAGGTAGCTTGAAGGGTGCAACACATGACAGTGTGCTGGAAATGTGCCCTACTCGACGACAGGCTACAGATCCCATGATGGGGCGCCTAGATAACGGGATTGCCTGTAGCTGAGAAATCTCTTCATGACTAATGGATTATTCTAGTTATTAGCCTTAGTCAGTTTAAGTAGGTACCCCTGACCGTGGTACTCAGGGGTTCCTGCCGTAGACATGATGTAAGACAATACTGGTTCACTTGTACAAACACAATCGTCCACGGTATCCAGGCCATTCATTCTTGTCATGTCATGCTAGCCGTTGCAATAGCTTTCAATAGTTCCCATCAGGCTTACTTGTCATGTCTTGTCATGTCACGTCATGTCAGTTACTTGCCATACCATGTCATGTATAATTATCATTCCAATCATATTAAATAAATTCGTGATTATCATGTTCATGACAAAAGCCGTAAGGATATAAAAGGGTAATGGTGTACGCCATAGGGACTCAAAGTCTCTACGCGAAAAAGACTACGCTAGGCCTAAGAGGCCCCGAGCGTAAAACAGCTCTACGCGAGCAAGAGAGCAGGTGGGTGGGATTCTACGCGAGCAAGCGCTTTATGCTAGCAAAGCCGCATGCGGTCGAGACTCTACGCGATCAAATGCTCTACGCGAGCGGAGCTCTACGTGGGCAAACGCTCTACGCGAGCGGAGCTCTACGCGAGCAAGCGCTCCACCAAAGCGGAGTAGCCCCTGCGTAGAGTTCGAATGAACTCGACGTAGAAGCGATTATGCTGGCACGCAAATGCGTGTGCGTAAAGGGTAATTAATACGCGGGCACGTAAAACGTGTGCGTAAAAACTAAATACTATGCTAGCACGTAAGAACGTGTGCGTAAAACTGCATCTTCTTTCCAAGGCCGGTACAAGCAGGCATAAAAGCTCAAGAAAGCCTCATCTCGATCGAGTCTCGGTAAAATCTAGCCATTCAAGAGCCAAACTTCCGTAAAATCGAAATTTCCACCACATTGAACTCTCCATTTCGAAAACAACCAAGTCCAGTAGATCAAAACCATTAAGATCAATAATACTAAAACTCATATCTACATGAAATAAGCTGCAGAAATTAAAAATGCTAAGTACTAAAGTGTCTTAGAATCTCGTAAAGAAGACAATAGAACAACAAAATTTGAGTTTCTCCATGAAGCAAGTTGCACTTGCCTACTGCAGGTGGTCGGTGGAGAAATGAAGAAGGAAGAAGAGTAGTAATGGCAAATAAATGAGGAGAAAGAAGGGTTGTTGGGTTAATAAATGGGGGATGGTGGTAGGTAGGGGTTTGCATATAAACTCAAACCAAACCCAACCAGACCGAACCCAACCGAACCCGAACCAAGCAATTGAAATGCCAAAATAAACCATGTAATGAGATACACAATATGAGTCAAAATACGTACACGTATACCAAAATATGTAATATGACCTACGGGTATTACAACTCTACCCATCTTAAAAGAATTCCGTCCTCGAAATTTAATTAAGAGGCTAGAGAGGTCAAGCAAGCTACACTAATCACAGGCAAGATATAACTAAGCAATCAATCAAACAATCAATCATGCAAGCAAGGAATCGAAGGCATGAGGTATAAGGAAAATATTATACCTCACCAGTCAAACAGGTCGGGATATCGCGATCGGATGTCATCCTCACGCTTCCACGTTGACTCACCCAAAGAGTGATGACCCCAAGCAACACGGACTAACTTGATAGTCTTGTTCTTGAGTATCTTCTCTCTTTGGTCCAATATGGATACAGGTCTCTCCTCATACGAAAGGTTGGTACCAACAACCAATTTCGAATGTTCAAGGACATGACTCAGATCCGAGATATACCGTCGTAATTGGGATACATGGAAGACATTATGCACCTCACGCAACGACGGCGGACGAGCAAGACGATAGGACACATCTCCTACTCGCTCTAGAATGTCGAATGGCCCGATATACCTAGGACTAAGCTTTTCCCGTACGCCGCAATGAATGACGCCACGGGTAGGCGAGATCCGGAGGAATACATGGTCGTCGACAAAAAATTCAAGGAGGCGCCGATGAGAATCGGCCCAATGGCGCTGGCGATCTTATGCGACGCGATGATGATCTCTGACTTTTCTGACCACCTCAACTGTCTGAGTAATCATTTCCGGACCGAGCATCTGCCTCTCTCCAATATTGTCCCATGCTAGCGGAGATCTGCACTTCCTACCATACAGTGCCTCGAACGGTGCCATCTGGATACTGGCTTAGAAACTGTTGTTGTACGAGAACTCCACCAGGTGCAGGTGATCTTCCTATGAACCACCGAAATCTAGTGTACAAGATCTCAACATATCTTCTAAGGTTCGTATGATACGCTCTGACTGACCATCTATCTGCGGATGATAAGCTGAGCTGAACTGGAGGTGAATTTCCAAACTCTCTTGCAGACTACGCCAAAAGTGCGACATAAATCTTGAATCTCTGTCCAAGGTAATACTGACTGCTACACCGTAAAATTTGACGATCTGCCTGAGGTACATCTCTGCTAGCTGAGCCATCGACTAACCAACTCTGAACGGGAGAAAGTGAGCCACCTTCGTCAGCCTGTCTATAATAACCCAAATAGCATCTCTACCGGCCGAGGGCCTAGGTAATCCAGTCACGAAATCCATAGTTATATGCTTCCACTTCCATTCTGGGATCGGCAAAGGTTGAAGAAGTCCAGCCGGTCTCTGATATTCAGCTTTAACTTGTTGGCAAATCAAACACCGAGAGACAAACCGAGCTATCTTCCTCTTCATACCATTCCACCAAAAATGCTGCCGGATATCGCGATACATCTTCGTACCGCCCGAATAAATCGAATACTGAGAACTGTGAGCTTCTGCCATGACTTCCTGCCTGATATCTCCACTGGGTACACAAAGACGCCTTTCATGTCGAAGTGTACCATCTTCATGGACACATAACTCTGGTCTTCGTCCTACCTCACACTCTTCTCTGAGTCGCTGAAGCTTAGAATCTGTTGACTGAGCTAACCTGATCCTATCAACTATAATGGACTAAACTTGTAGACAGGCCATCAATGCTACATTGGTAGGAAGGACAACTTCTATACCCATCTTCTGAAGATCTGCTAATAACTCTGGTTGCGCTATTAGAAAATAAACTCTAGCTCTCCTGCTCAATGCATCTGCAACAACGTTGGTCTTTCCAGGATGATACTGCAGGTTGATGTCATAATCCACAAGCAGCTCTAGCCATCTCCTCTGATGCATGTTAAGATCCTTCTGGGTGAACACATACTTCAAGCTCTTGTGGTCGGTGAAAATCTCTACCCTATCTCCATACAAGTAGTGTCTCCAAAGCTTAAGTGTAAATACTACTGTTGCCAGTTCCAAATCGTGGGTCGGGTAATTCCTCTCATGATCAGGAAGTTGACGTGACGCATAAGCTATTACCTTCCCATGCTGCATCAAAACACATCCCAAACCTCTGTCTGAAGCATCACAATATACTAAGAATTCCCCGGTCCCATCTGGAATCGTGAGAATGGGTGCCGTCATCAAGCCTCGCTTCAACTTCTTAAAAGATTCCTGATATTCTGCGGTCCAAGCAAACTGCACATCATTGCGGGTCAACTGGGTCATAGGTGCTGAAATCCGTACAAAGTCCGAAACAAATTGCCGGTAGTAGTCGGCCAAGCCAAGAAAACTGTGAACTTCTGCAACGGTACTGGGTACTGGCCACGTCTCAATAGCCACGATCTTCTGGGGATCCACTTCTACTCCTCCTCTGGTGATGATATGACCCAAGCATGAAATACGATCAAGCCAGAACTCGTATTTACTGAACTTCGTATACAACTGGTGCTCTCTGAGAATCTGGAGGACAACTCTAAGATGCTGCTCATGCTCTACTTCACTCTTGCTGTAGATCAGGATGTCGTCTATGAACACAATTATGAACTGATCCAAATAAGGCATGAAGATACGATTCATGAGGTCCATGAATACAGCCGGCGCATTGGTTGCTCTAAATGGCATAACAAGGAACTCCCAATATCCATATCTAGATCTAAAAGCCGCCTTCGGGATGTCCTGCTCTCTGACTCTGATCTGATAGTATCCTGACTGCAAATCAATCTTCGAAAATACGGATGCCTCTTTGACTTGATCAAACAAGTCATCTATCCTCGGAAGAGAGTATTTGTTCTTGATTGTCACTGAGTTCAAGGTACAATAATCTACATATAATCTGGACGTACCATCATTCTTTCTCACAAGAAGTATCGAGAATTCCTAAGGTGATCCACTAGCACGGATGAATCCCTTGGTCCTGAGTTCTTCAATCATCTTATACAAAATCTCCAATTCTGACGGCGCCATCCGGTAGACTCTTTCTGACACTGGTGCTGACCCGGGGATCAAGTCTATGGTGAACTCGATCTCTCTCTCTGGTGGCATACCTGGAAGCTCTTCAGAGAAAACATCGGGAAACTCTTCTACAATTCTGGGAAACTGGACTACCGATGCAACTGCCATCCGGAATGCTGGAGGAGAAGGCTCTATTCTGTCTTAGAAAAATGAAAACTCTAGCTCACCAGGAATACTAAAAATAATCTTGCCGATATGGAAATCTATTCTAGCATACTGGTCCCTCAACTAATCCATTCCTAAGACCACATCAGAATCGACCATCGGGAATTCTATCAACCTAGCAGGGAACTCTCTACCGCTAACTACGATCCAACACGAGGAAAATACTCTATCTACACCCACAAGTCCGTTACCAGTAAGTATATTGTGCCTTACTGATAATGACTCGGGCTCCAGCCCTATCCGTGTCGCGAATCGTGCAGACATAAATGAATACGATGCACCAGAATCAAACAATACTGATGCTGGAAAGGAGTTAACGAGAATAGTACCTGCCACTACCTCACCTGGTGCTAACTCCTCCTCCACGGTCAAAGCCATCACTTGACCGTGTCCTTTGGGTGTTGGCCCCCTCTACTGGAAACCTCTCTAGTGATTCTGGGTCTGAGCTTGGACTTGTGCATACTGCTGGAGGTTCTGCTGCTGAAATACTTGGGCCTGAGGCGGCAAGGGCCTCGGAAACGGGTACTGTTGCTGCTGCTGAACTGGTACTAGGGCTGGCCCCATAAACCGAGGGACTAGAAAAGGTTGATAAAGATAAACTCCCCCTATTCGGGCAGTTCCCAACCCTATGGTCTGGTGCCCCACAAACCAAGTACAAATCCTGTGCTCTGTGACATTCTGACACCACGTGCCCTAACTTCCCACAATGAGTGTAACCCATTGCGAAAGACTGCTTCTGCTGCTGCTGGGGATATGCCAGGGTCGAATACTGAATCGACGCAACGAAAGTCGCCCGCCTCGGAGCTCCAATGGTCAAAGCCCTGGCTGTCGGGGCTGGTGCTGAAGACTGGTTCATCTGGCCGTGAGACCGCTTCCGACTTTTGATCCGATCTATAATCCTCTGGGAGGTATACTCATGCCTCCTAGCTGCTCTCAATACTGCATCAAAGGTCTGATGCTCGAACTGCTCTACCACCAGCAAAATCTCCAGGTACAGTCCTTGCTGGAACCGCTGAGCTCTATCAAACACGATCGCCACCAAGGTGGGAGCAAACCGACTAAGCCTGGAGAACTCGGTCGCATATCCATCGACCGTCCTGCCCATCTGCTTCAAATTAGTGAACCTTGTCTGTAGATCGTACCGAGCTACAGCATCAAAATACTTGGTCTGGAATCTCTCACGGAATACTACCCATATAATAGGTGCCCTTAATCCAACGGCCTGCGTCGTCCACCAACTGCGGGCTAGATCCAATAACTGCAGGCACACCATGGCCACCTTCTCGTCTTCTGGGGTCTTGGCTGCTTCTAGAATAAACTTAGTATCCTGCAGCCAAGCATCTGCAGCTATAGCATCTTCGCTACCATCGAAGAAAGGAGGGTTCAAACGCTTGAAGCTGTTGGCCGCACTGTTACCTTGATGACCACCTCCGTTCAAGGCATCTTGTACTGTCTGGTGCAATATATCACCTCGACGATCCTGTGATGCAAGCAACTCCCTGATGAGTCCGACCAAGACTCCCCCATCCTGCCTCACAGGCTGGGCTGGCTGTATTAGGGGTTCTGGATCTCAGAGAAGCATGACTCGGGAAGTTGCTCCTGAGTGCTGAGCTTGATCCTCTTATTACGGGAGTACTCATTGAGCTCCTTCCGATTGATTGGCAAGTCCAGGAACAGTGCCGCTGAAGAAGACGACATAGAAAACAATAAGGAAGGACCAGGACGGATCAAAGATACAAGCATGTGATCAGGTCAAGATTTCAGAGATTTAGAGGATACGAGCAGAGATCAAGGGCGAGTGCTGATTGAGACATCTATTCGATAAACTCTCACATATCTTGATTCACAAGACCTGCATGGGCCACCACTTAAACCATGTAACGCTCCACAAACCAAAATATTGGAGAGCGGAGGCGGACATAGCCAGCTACGTATATTGAAGTGCAACCCACCTCGCTATACGGTCACGGCTGTCTAGATACATGGGGGTTTAACTACAAGCCTCAGTCTCTTATGGTCATGAACAAGCCTATTGTCTCAATCTCAAGCAAGTAATAACAGTTACAAGATGTCAGAGTATCAAATATACAATAGTAAGGCATCCCATACATTACATATTTGGATGATCTTGAAGCTAGTCATCCACAATGTGAAGACTAGCAAGAGTTTCAGTCATATATGATCAACCCTAGGATTTGTTCATCATGCTATAGCCCGTAGGCAGACAGTAAGTAAAGTGCAATCGAGCTAACACGTGCTCGTCGGCTAAACGCCTCAAAAGAATATTTTTACAATAGAGTGGGAGAGCAAAATAAAACCCACTCATTGCCAGGGTTACGCCTGGTGGTCACCACCTGGCTGGAAGACACCAAAATGGTCCTTTTGGAACGGAGAAATTATGTTCCAAATATTTTTTGAAACGCCTTTATTCCGTGCCTATTTTTGGGCTGCCAATTTCTTGGAACGGAATAAAAGTGTTCCAAATGATGGTTACTGGAACGCTTTATATGTGTGCCAGTGTTGGAACACCTATAAAGCATTCCTAATAAAGGGTTCCAAAGGATGAATTTTGGAACACACTATATGTATGCCAGTCTTGGAACACAAAAAAAATGTTCCTAATAAGAAACGATTCAAATAACTTTTGCATTAATACTAGAACGAATATAATGTGTTCCAATATTGGAATGGTAGAAATGTGTTCCTATCAATTGTCCAGATTCTTTAAAATACCATACCCATAATATGAATTTATATATAGATAAATAATTTTTAACCATCTTCAGATTTTATAAAACTAAAAGTGATTATAATATAAAAGAAAGTAAACAAATGCCAATAGCATAAGTACACACAAAGTAGATATAGATAAATCTGTATAGACTAATGAATTTCAAAATGTCTTACAGAATATTGTATTATGTTTCATACAATTTTACTAGACTACGATTCTAACAAAATGTCCTAGTGATGTGAAAATAATTTAAGATCTTTTCATCGTTCTCTTTCTTCCCCATAGCTAATTTCTCATCGCTTTGTGATCAAACTCTTTCATTGTTGGGATGGACATTGGGCCTGCAAAGTCGAAAGGTCAAAAAAAAATTAGTAGAGAAAAAAAGTGTTAATAAATGCATAAACAAAACATAAGAATACAAAAATTGAGGAATGGCTTGGGTTATTGACTCCTGGGGAAGTATTACATAAATGGATCAACCGGTGATTAGTCAGCCATTTAATCCAATTAAAGTGGCTAAGTAATTACAATAAACTGTTCAAATAATCCAAGTAACCGTCGACATTGATGATAACCAAAATGATCAGTATAATAATGTAGCAAATTAGAGTAAAATTGTACATAATTAAAGAAAATATAAGCTAGCACCATACTGTTATAAGAATGAAGTTTGGAGAACAATTTTCATGACAAATACCAACTGGAAGTAGATGTCAAGTTCAATTCTATACACATGCAGGTCAATTAATCTTTAACGGACTTGATAAAGGCATCGAATGCAGAAATCAAGCCACGTGATTGGGCAAACTTGAATGAAGCTACATCTGGTGAGCACATAGAGAGAATGCAGTATTTTCAAGCCTGTAAATATGGCACATTTTATATTTTTTGACTTTGCAAAGGTACTTGTCTGATTGGACTTGTTGAGGTCTAATAATCATGTTTCTACAAGGTTTAACTAGTTCAGAAGCTGTATAAAAGTACCATTACATATAAGAATCCCAAAATTTAAAGGCTCATAATTTTCTGTACTCACTTCTAAGTTTCATCCGTATCGAAGAACTGAGTGAGGATTATTGGTCTATACAAAATCTGTGACCAATTTTCTAATTAATAGTATTTGACAAGGCTCGATATGCACCCAAAATACTCCTGGATTCATGCAATTTTAGGTTTCCTTAAACTTGCACTATAGCTATCACAATATCAATGACCCCACCCAAAAAAATCAAAATATTCTCACAAAATCATCTTTTATAAATGAACCCAATACTCCAATACATAGAACATGATATTTGAATAATTTAATTACCTCATTTTCTTAAGCTAACAATAATATATCTTAAACCCCAACCTGAGTAGTGAGTCCATAAACAATCTGTAATGAACTTTGGAAACTGTTGTTGTGTCCGTGCGGTACTGGACACAAGTTCCTGTGTTGTGACAACGCCTAATTGTTGGTATTTGGGGTTGATGTGGATCTTGCAAGTGGTTTTATGTACAATGTTCTTAAGAGGAACTAAACTTGTACATGGCTGGTAGATGTCGATATATGGGAGATAAGGAGTCCTACATGTATGTTATCAAGGTTATCACAGATCCAAAGTGGTCAAGAATACATAAATAAAAGTTTCAAACAAATAATGCAAATTTAAAGGATATATAACTGAGAAAAATATGTTTGTAACAAGTTTTTACTTTGTAGGCTATTGCAAATGCCATCTTAATTTGTTTGTTATATAATTATCACAATTATTATATATACATGCCTGGCTGGCTGACTGACTTTATCATGCATGTATAATGTGTGATAAGTAACACTAACACCTAATGTTAGTTGAATTTTGGGAAATGAGATGAGTGGTCTCATTAATTTTGCATGGTCGACTTGGAATACATATTCTATAGGCATGAACAGTACGTGAACCTACCAGATTACACATGCCTAGCTGACTGACTAATAAGAAATTTGGGTGTTCCGCTAGTAGCCTACTAGCTAGGGAGAGGAGAGGGGACATCACTATTGACGAAGCTCAAGTGGAGGAGTAAGGAGGAGGATATCCTAACTTAAATTTTATTTTGCTGCTTGCTTATATTTGGAAGTCAAACAATCAAATTCTGTGTAGAGAAATTGAGAGAGCAAGAAATGCAGAGGACCCGCTTCCTCCCTCCCCCTCATTTTTTTTTGTTTCTCCCTCCCCCGTATTAAAAGGTAATTCAACACTTGGATCCAACTGGTAGAGGTAACATCACCCATAAACAATTAAACATAAATGGAGGCATGAGTTGCCGACAAGTAACCAAATTAAATCAAAACAAAGCAAATTAAGGTCCACAACCAGCAGATCAGAGCAAAGCAATGCACTCCACAGCAGGCAGGTTTAAAGTTGGAAGATAAGGAGTCTTACCTATATGTTATGAACGTGATCACATATCCAAAGTGGTAAAAAAAGACGATTTCTAAAACGAACCAACTGTTATACAAAAGGAAATCAATTCATGTATCAGTATCAGTAACAGTATGGAAGGAAATCAATTCATGTACATCTGATACATGTATGTGTCATGTGTGGTACATCGTTTTTAATTAATTTATGGACTATTAATCATTAGAAAAGTATGAAAGGAAATCAATTCATGTATTGTTAATCATTAAAAAAGTTTGATAGAAAAATTACTCACAAGTCACTCTTCCATGAATCTGATGTGTGATTTGGGCCACACAAGGAATTCACCAACTCCTACGTGCATATAAGGCAAACAAGTAAGAACGAGCAATTTTTTATTCAACAAGATACTTGGTATCTTATCTGGAAACCTAACTATTGGCTAGACTTGGTTAATCTAACTATTAGTGTCGGTTCAACTCATCGGTCTAAGACGAGTCCGGACTTTGTAGAATTGAAATATATATATACATATTCTTTATGACTCAGGTACAATAAAGTTGGGCATTTTTGTTTATATATATATATATATATATATATATATATATATATATATTATACAAAACACAAAGGTTTTTGAATCCTAGGGCTGACTGTGCCAAGATAAAGAGTGGTTGGGATTTAATCTTGGTGAATCAACGGTTGTGGATGAGCGTTATTGAGAGTGGGGTTTTATGGAGAATCCAAAGAGTGGGGTTTGCACTCATAATGGTTGTGGATGAGCATTATTGAGAGTGGGGTTTTATGGGGAATGAGCATTATTGAGAGTAGGGTTTTATGGGGAATCCAAAGAGTGGGGTTTGCACTTATAATGGTTGTGGATGAGCATTATTGAGAGTGGAGTTTTATGGGGAATCCAAAGAAAATTCACATCCAGCAGTGGTTGGGATTTAATATTTTGATGGGGGCCTCATAATTATTATTGTTCGTTTAAAATTGGGGGTCCAAGATTTTGAGGGGGAATACCTTAAATGAACCATGCCCTATGGGCACGGGTTATGACTAGTATATATATATATATATATATATATATATATATATATATATATATATATATATATATATATATATATATATATATATAGTGAACATTGATGTATCAATATGCCCAACTTCATTGCTGTCCTTATATGCACGAGGCACACCTCAGATGGGCATTCTTCATGGACAGTTCTATTACCAAAATAGTGAACATTGATGTATCAATATGGACTACATAGCCTAAAATATGAATAACTCTTACAAGATGTCATATTGATATATTTTTTGCCGATCAGTGGGTACTCTTAGACTTATGCATCCTATGGTGAAAGCACTAGTCCTTTGCGCTAACTTAGACCACCCAATTGTTTAGCAGCTGCACTAGGTGCTTGCTTATGGAACCGCTCCACAAGCCTCCTCAAGTTATCTAAGTTATCGGGACCTGGGTAAAGAACAAAAAATTAGGAAACAATTTTTTTGCACACATTTACAAGTTAGGTATCATAACTCCCCACCACTGCAAGCCAAATAAACTTCCAGGTTAGACTCATTACAGGTAAATAATGCTCAAAGATTATAGAAACAGAACTACGTGTCTTTTGTCATGTTTGACTCATTACAGGTAAAACTTGAAAGTTGAAAACATTATTCCTTGAGCAGTGCTGGCTGTTAAATGCATCACCACATTAGTATCAATCAAATGAATACAATCAAGAATATGAGAAGCTTTCTTTGGTATGAAGCAATCAATTCTAAGATTGATCTTTACTGGTTTTCCATCATATAATATTAAACAATGCTGAATAATATCTCATTTCAAACTAAATAAATCATTTGCATATAAAGTATGGTATAAGAATATGAATATATAAAGATGGTATCGAATAAAGTACCAATCTACCAGATATTTCACAAATGGTTTCAACCCAGCGGGAGGTAGAGTCATCCATCATGTTTACATTGTATCCTATAGTCGAAAGTATTCAGCTATTGTGAGATCTACAAATATAAATAATACAACATAAGAGAATGTCACACCAAAGAAAAATTAGCAGACATGAATCAAAATAAGACGTAATTTTGCAGATACTGAATTGATTTGAGCCAGAGGAAATAAGACGTAATTATGCAGAATCAAAATAAGGCATAGTCAACAAATCATGTATACTCTCTTCAGCTGGACTAAACATGGATTTGAGCCAGAGGGAAAAGAAAAACCCTCCTCCATTGTTATTCTTTTGTACCTGAAGGTCATCCAGATTGAAACCCTAATTTGATACTTGTAGCATAGCCTCCTCTAGAAGTGGTTTCACATCCCTTTGCCATACAGATTCCTCCACATATATTCAATAAAAGCAAATTATATACCAAATATACAAATTTTAGCACTAATTTATTCTACCAAATAGTGTAGATCAAGTACATGTTAAGAAAACCAGCAACCAAAAGAACCCGATAATTATAAAAATAATCAAGAAAGAAAGATCGATTTGGGACCTAAGAAGAACTTCCCCATGATGCGAAGGATGCGGCTGCTGGACCTGTCAGACCCCTGGAGACGGAAGACCTCCAGGTCGAATCTTTTTCGACGCACTCGTGCCATTCCTCTTCCGACTCCAGGGCTCAGCGCTCCAAATCGGGGAGTAGCGAGCGACCGTGGTAATGGCACCGATGAGGGTGGTGGCAGCAGAGGCCCGAATGGGGATGGCTGCAAGGTGATGATGATAGTGGAAGCAAGGAGAGAGTAACCCTAGCTCGGGATGGTTGAGACATGAGAGAAATGGCAAATGATAGCTTTTGCTTTGTTAAAAAAATTATTATAGGAGGGGGAAACTAGAGGAGGGAAAGTGAAACTAAAGGGGAAAAGTGAAATTTTGGTAAATAATATTTTTTTCCATTGTCTACTGGAACGGTATTAAAGCATACCTACATAAATAATTTTTCTAAAAAGTAAAATAAAATATATTTGGAACGCTTTTCTAATTCGGAACACTTTTGTTCTATTCCAGAACCTAGGTACGAAAATTAAGCATTCCAGATTGAAAAATACATAGTGTTCCTAATTTGTCATTTTGGTGTAGTGAAGGTAGGAAGATCCTTTGGAGCCGCTCCGGTATCTGGCCATACAAAACCAGCTGGGTCAGATCCCAGAAAGAGAAAGTGCCACAAAGGAGGCTTCACTTAAGAACTAAACCAGCAATTAGCACAAAACATAATTATATAACAAAAGACTGGAAATATAGAAAATCATGATGATATACGATAAGATAACCATGGGACTATTCAGATAACCAAGTTACAACCCGTAAACCAAATAAGGACCGGGGTTGTAACCCTTCATCTGAACGAAACTTGGTTTCCCACCATTTATCGATAAAGTAAGCACAAGCATTCAGGTCATGCTAACGATCTTGTACAGGATCATGACAAGACTAGACTGGGTTAGACTCTATCCAATCAATCACGGCCACGCAATAAGTACGGCTTGATACTTTAACTAACTAGGGTTATCACAGGCCTAATTACTAGCAAGATGCAATAAGATTGTTCCACAGCCACAAGTCCTGCAGACCATCCAGGCTATCCGGACGCAATTTAGGGGTTGAATTCATGTGGATACATTGTCCAAAGAACACATGTACCCTTAGGTAGCTTGAAGGGTGCAACACATGACAGTGTGCTAAAAATGTGCCCTACTCGATGGCAGGCTACAGATCCCATGATGGGACACCCAGATAACGGGATTGCCTGTAGCTGGAAAATCTTTTCATGACTAATGGATTATTCTAGTTATTAGCCTTAGTCAGTTTAAGTAGGTACCCCTGACCGTAGTACTCAGGGGTCCCTGCCCTAGACATGATGCAAGACAATACTGATTCACTTGTACAAACACAATCGTCTACGGTGTCCAGGCCATTCATTCTTGTTATGTCATGCTAGCCGTCGCAATAGCTTTCAATAGTTCCCATCAGGCTTACTTGTCAAGTCTCGTCATGTCACGTCATGTCAGTTACTTGCCATACCATACCATGTACAATTATCATTCCAGTCATATTAAATAAATTCGTGATTATCAAGTTCATGACAAAAGGCGTAAGGATATAAAAGGGTAATAGTGTACGCCATAGGGACTCAAAGTCTCTACGCGAGCAAGACTACGCTAGGCCTAAGAGGCCCCGAGCGTAAAACAGCTCTACGTGGGCAAGACCTAAGGATAGGCAGCTCTACGCGAGCAAGAGAGCAGGTGGGTGGGATTCTACGCGAGCAAGCGCTTTACGCTAGCAAAGCCGCATGCGGGCGAGACTCTACGCGAGCAAACTCTCTACACGAGCGGAGCTCTACGCGGGCAAACGCTCTACGCAAGCGGAGCTCTATGCGAGCAAGCACTCCACCCAAGCGGAGTAGCCCCTGCGTAGAGTTCGAATAAACTCGGTGTAGAAGCGAATACGCTGGCATGCAAATGCGTATGCGTAAAGGGTAATTAATACGCGGGCACGTAAAACATGTGCGTTAAAACTAAATACTACGCTAGCACGTAAGAATGTGTGCGTAAAACTGTATCTTCTCCCCAAGGCCGGTACAAGCAGGCGTAAAAGCTCAAGAAAGCCTCATCTCGGTCGAGTCTCGGTGAAATTTAGCCATTCAAGAGCCAAACTTGCGTAAAATCGAAATTCCCACCACATGAAACTCCCCATTTCGAAAACAACCAAGTCCAGTAGATCAAAACCATTAAGATCAATAATACTAAAACTCATATCTACATGAAATAAGTCGCAGAAATTAAAAATGCTAAGTACTAAAGTGTCTTAGAATCTCGTGAGAAAGACAATGGAACAACAAAATTTGAGTTCCTCCATGAAGTAAGTTGCACTTGTCTACTGCGGGTGGTCGGTGGAGAAATGAAGAAGGAAGAAGAGTAGTAATGGGAAATGAATGAGGAGAGAGGAGGGTTATTGGGTTAATAAATGGGGGATGGTGGTAGGTAGGGGTTTGCATACTAACTCAAACCAAACCCAACCAGACCGAACCCAACCGAACCCGAACCAAGCAATTGAAATGCCAAAATAAATCATGCAATAAGACACGCAATATGAGTCAAAATACGTACACGTATACCAAAATACGTAATACGACCTACGGGCGTTACAACTAATACTCGTCTCCTCTCCACTACCTTCACCATTTCCATCACCCTTTCTCTGTTGAGACTTGAGATCCGGAAGTACGTCGGCTACTTCGCCCTCATCCTCACCTGTGGTGCCGCCCCTCCCCGGTGACCTCTATACCGTCTCCAACTAGAGCAGCACCCACGACCTCCAGCCGAAGATCCTCTCCCAGCTCGTGGACTTCATGAAGGAAGCCCATGAGAAGTGAAGGAAGATTCGGCCGAATTCCCTGAGTCGGAGCTGCTGGATCCCATCCATGCCGCTCAGATCCAGCAAGACCAATGCTACTTCGAAGCTGCCCGGATCCAGTGAGGTCGTCATTGTCCGAAGCTTTGCCAAACTGACGCCAATGATTAGGACCTGACACTGGTTGCCGAGGTGAGGCAGTAGAGGGGAGGGACTTGAGGTCGAGGATGGGTTGGGGAGGGGCATTGGAGTATTTAATTGTTTATTATAAATTAGGGATTTAAATTGGTGATTATATCATTTACATGGGATGACATTCAAATATTGAAAGTCATCCATCTCACTTGTTGAACCCCACTCGTGACACTTGTGGTAGACAAAAAGCTATGTATCAAACACATTTTAGAAAGTTATACAAACTGTAACTGCACTGCATTACAACATGTCAAAAGCGTCATTTTTGTTAGCCCAATGATTATATCATGTTTTTGAATATGGTTAATATGTTAAGTTTAGCATTTCATTATCACTAATCTTCATACTATCGCTATAGCATTTCTACTTATACTTATACCTTTGGTGATATGTGTCTATTGGTTTACATATTAGTGATATGAGCTTATCTATCTTAAATTTAATCGGGTTGCCAAAATTAAAACTATGATTTTGATTGTAGTCATTCAATTAAGTTTAATCATTATGATATCACTAACATTTATGCTATCACCTTAACACTTATACTTAAACTCAACATTGTCCTAATGTGCATTAAACTTATCATACTTGCTACTATATATATTGCTTTGTTCGTCTAACATGTACATGCAGAAAAGTAATAAGCAAGATCAATGTTGACATATGCAATGAAGAAATCATGGTGGGCCAAAGACGATGGATCCCACAAGATTTCTCTGAACTACCCGACGATATCTCCAGAGCCACGCACTCGGGGGTTCTGCTGCCCGGTCAGCGGACGGGGGTCGAGGAGGCAGCGTCCCTCGTCGGGAGTTCGGGGGCGAAGCCCCCGAAAGGTATTCAGTTTTCGCAAACTGGATATCTTTGGACAGCTGCCGCCAAGGAAAAAAGCTAGCACCTATTAAAGGAAGAAGCCAAGCCATGCCATGCCATCATCATTTTAAGACTCTGAAGAAGCCTGCACCTGCTACAGTATATCTGGAGTCTGTAATGAGTCTTAGGAATAATTGTAAACACAAGAAATGGATGGCAAAATCGAAAGCTAGGGTAGAAACTAGCCCAGGATCATTTTCGGATGAAAACCGGCATACCGACGGTATACCGGTCTATACCGACGGTATACCGATTTTGTTCACAGAAAGTTTTTTGTCTACAAAATCAGCATACCGACGGTATACCGGTTCATACCGACGGTATACCGGTTCAGTAACGTTGAAATTCCAACGGTCGGATTTCGAGCATTTAATGATCCCAACGGCTATATTTCTAGCTGTTGTCCTTCCAGACCGGCATACTGACGGTATACGGGTCCATACCGACGGTATACCGGTCGCTCTCTGAAAAGTTGCTTTTGAGCTCTTTTCAATGCTTTGGTTATAAATAGTCTTGAACCCCTTCATTCAAGGTTGATGCTTTGAGCCTAAAAATTTCTAAACCACCAAAGCCTATCCACAAACAACTCTACAAAGCTTTCATTTGCCATCCACAAATTGTGTTAGAGTTATTGAGTTGAAAAGTAAGATCTTCATCTTATTGTATAAGGAGATCCAAACCTATTGTGAAAGGTTGAAGTTGGAGAGTCTTCGTATCCAAACTTTTGGTTGAAGTCGGAGAGGCCTTCGGATTAAAGCTCTCGTGTAAGAAGTTGGCGAGTTCTTCGGATCCAAACTCGTGTGTAACTATTTACTCAAATAGTGGATTAAAGCCGGAGAGAGTTCCGGGAATGGAGTGCCTCTTGGGAGGATACCAGGATATATCATGTGTCGGTATTGTTATTGCTTCTTCTCTTGCACTTTATATTTTTAAATTACCCATTAGCTTGTGCTAAGTACTTGATTAGTTAGCTTGACCCTATTCACCCCCCCCCCCCCCCCCCCCCCCCCCCCCCCGTCTAGTGTTCCTACAATTTTCACACTTGCAAGGAGTTACAAGTATCCAAACTGTCCCTAACCAAAAGAATCAAAGACATGAAGACAATAATTCATAGGAAATATAATTTTTTTTAGTTTTTATTAAAATTATTTAATTTGAAGACATTAAATATTTTTTTGCAACCTTAAAATATTGATCAAGTCAGATATCAATAGTCCCAATTATAGTCCAAATTGGATAAAGTGATACTCCATGCATGGTTCCAGTCCAAGATATCGTTCCTGCTATAGTAGTAGATCAAGCAAGAGGGCTTGCAGCAATGTTTAGTGAGAGGGACAAGATGGTAAGTTCCACCTTCGACGTGATCCCTAATAGTATTTTATACTTATAAAATTTGGAAATGATTTATATTAATAAATTTAATTTAATTTTTCTACCTTCTCATTTTAATTTACATAATTTCTTTCTTTTTTTTTTTTTTTGATATTTTAGCATTAGTCCACTTGAGCCCAATCCATGACCTAAGCCCAAATAGGCCGGCCCATCAATGAAGCCGAAGAGTAACTAGAGACCGATACGATGCCGCCACCAACTTTAGTTCCCAATGTCGGATCCGTATCGGAAAGTGAAGGGCGGTCGGCTCACTTTCAAGGGGGGCGAGCTCGCCGTCGCCGCCACCGACCAGAAGAAGAAGAAGAAGCGGAAGCACAGCAAGAAGGACCCCATCGACGGAGACGACGAAGCCGCGGTCGCCGAGCTCGTCGCCGCCGGAGAGGCTGCGGAGGCGGCGGAGGGAGGATAGGATATATACGCTATCGACGCGGCGAAGAAGATGAAGTACGAGGAGCTGTTCCCGGTGGAAGCGAAGAGGTTCGGGTACGACCCGAAGAACAAGTCCCGCGCGAGCAAGTCGGTCGAGGACGCCCTCGATGACCGCGTCAAGAAGAAGGCCGACCGCTACTGCAAGTAGAAAAGGTGACCTCTCTACTTCTACTACTCTTCGGGAAGAAATTAGGTTAGGGTTTCTGAGTGAGTGAATTCTTGACAGTATGATGATTTCAGTACTTCTGATGCGCGTTTGGAGATATGGCTACCTATTGCACGGATACGACACGGTAAGGACAGGACGACGTGCACGGACAGGGGTAGGCTGCTGCACGGTGGAGGCGCTGCCGAGGCGCATGATACATTTTGGGCATTTTTTCATATTTTACTTCTTTTGGGTATAATATGCATATTTTAAGGGTATTTTATGCATAACGTAAATCATAGAATAAAGATTTATGAAATTTCAGTCTTGGAAAAGTGAACCATAGGTCCATAATCCTTGTAAAATTGTTTTGCCAAAACATCTACTCAGGTATTGCTCCGCCTAGCAAGGTATTGCTCTGTCTAGGTGACCGTGTAAGCTGCATCACCTCCGGCTAGGCCGCCTACTCTACCGCCAATGGCAAAAGCGTTGCGGAGATCGGCCGCCTCCACCGCCATTTAGAACACCGACGACACGCGACACGGGAAAGACATTTTGGTGTGGGTTAGTGTAGTTTGGAGTGTTTGGGATGGTGTCCAAATCTCTGGAGTGTCCTAGCTTCCTAGATGGCCGCACTCTTTAAATTTTGTAAAATATTCCGGATTTCAAATATGTATCCTGTTTGTATTCAAATCCTTGACCGTGTCTATGCAATCTAGACTAGGAAACTCCAAAAATAGTTCTCTGTGTCTGTCCCTTATCATGCCATATTTTTGTCCATGCATAGTAAAGATATAGCAGTTTGTTCATAACAATCCTCTAACATGATTGGGAGTCTGGGACAATGTTAGGGTTCTTTATTAATGATTACAATCGTTCTGGTAGTTTCAACTTCGGATGGCTGGTTTGTGATAGTAACTCGACCATTATGTAATAAGGATGAAAGAATTAGGGAAAACGTGTATAGAGGGTTTTCGGAACTTGATGTTGAATCCATGATGGTCCTTCTCAACAAATTATGTCTCGAAACATTCCTCGGCAACCCATATGGCCTTATGCTATAGAGGCACTTAGAACTAGTTTGGATTGCAATTTCGAGCATGGATGTTTGCTCAAACGCCTATTTAGAGAACGTATGCAGGGCATCGTCTCTGAAAAGATCCTGAGTATCCAATTGACTGAATGAGTGGGCTACTGTGGCCCGGATAGAGCGGAGGGCTAGCCAAATGGCCAGTCCGTTAAGTTTTGGCTCCAAATGAAGGCCAAATTAAACACAATGGGCTAGCCAAACTAGCCCTTAAAGCGCAAGATCCTCATTTTTGCACTACATAGGCTAGTGGATTTGCTTGCTATTGATTTTATAGAGTAGAGTGCTTATTTTCCTTATGATTACGAGAAACTTAATAACAACAAAAACAACAGGAAAGCTGCTGTCCATCTTTTTGAGTTCTTACATGGATCTTTCCTACCATTCAACTCTGTTAAGGGACGTCTGCTCTCTCACATTAGCAGAAGTCATTTTTTACACATCCTTCTTTATGAGGAAAGAGTCTATGAATTTATCCCTATTTGAAAGATTTTCTTATTATCCATGAGAAGGGAGGGTATTAGGGTTTTCTACTACTGAGCGGTGTTAGGATGGGGATCACGGACAAAATTGTTATCTTGATGCAGATTAGGGTGATTGTTATGGTTGACAATCCATGACTCAGGTGAATGCTACAGGGCAGATACTAATTATGTTTTCAAGAATGAGGGTCCTTAATTGTTTTTGAATCTAACTGTGTATGGTTAGCACGCACTACAATCTAGTTTTAGAACTATCTGATTTCAGTATCTAAAGTTATAAAAATAAGGATAACTTGGGAATGTGGATGGCCATAAAATCTTTACGGCCTTTTGTAGGGCTTCTTATTGCTTTGCAATTAATGCTAGGAGCTCAGTAATCAGAATGCAGCTTGCAGTCGGGTCCAAGTTAAATGGAATCCTGAAGGTACCATTCTCTAGTTGGTTAAGCAATGCCCTTGAGATAGGTTAGATGCTCAACTGTTGTAATTAGGTAAAGATACCCATGCAAATTTGGCCATTAGGATGCTAATTGTTATCACTTTTTTTTTTGTGGGAATGTGTTCAATTGGTTACCCCCTCTTGGTTTTTTGGCGTTTTACACTGGCAATTCTGTTGTTGAGCTTTCTTGTTCTCCATACCTGTCCCATTCTAATAACAACAGCTGGAAGACCAACGACAATGTATTTTCTTTCTTCGTTACTCAAGATTACTTGGGGAGCTGTGGAGGAAGGGGTGTTGGACCGGGTTTGCACCACTTAAGTGGGGTTAAATTAAAATCTTTTAAGCCTGTACCAACAATCATTTATATGTTTGCATTTGGCACTGTTAGCCTGGGTTAAAAGTCTCTTAACACAGGATTAGTCTGTTGTCTATTACTCCGGTCTCCCTAAAAAGTATATACATAGAAGTGAATACCTCAAAGTGACAATTGGCTGGACCAACTCCACTCTATCCTATCTCTGCCTGGGTTAAAAGTCTCTTAACACAGGATTAATCTGTTGTCTATGAACTCTGCTTCATTTGTGGACAAAGTGACAACTGGTTGCTTTTTTGACGACCAACACAGCTCCTAATCCCATCATAAATACATAACCACATGTGCTTCTACTATCATCTCGATCTCCCGCATAATTACTATCATTGTACCCAATTAGAGCTGACTTTTCTCCTTTTCTGTAGAATACACCAATACCTTTCAAGTACCTGAATCCTCTTTGCAGCATTGAGGTGTGACTCTCTTGGGGATTCCATGTATCTGCTAATGAGACTCACAGTATACATAATATATGGTCTGGTTTCTTTTAGATACACTAGACTCCCTACCACTTGCTTATAGAGAGTGCCGTCAACTTCTCTTCCTCCAGAACTCTTCATTAGCTTCAGGCCTGTTTATTCCATTGGAGTACCAACGGAGTGACAACTCATCATTGAAACCTTTCTAGAAGTTCCTGAACATACTTCTTCTGGGAGATGAATACACCTGTAGGAGATTGCACTACTTCGATGTCAAGGAAATAGTGCATTAACCCAAGATCTGACATATCAAACTCAGACATCATAGGGCGCTTAAAATCATCAAATATATCTCTATCGTTGCCTGTGTAGATTAAGTCATCCACATATAAGCACACAACATGAATTTTCCCTCCATCAACAAATTGAACAAACAAGTTGCTCAAATGGACACTTAGTAAAGCCTGCTTCAGAAAAATAAGCATCAATTCTACTATACTAAGCACATGGTGCTTGTTTCAGTCCATATAATGCCTTTTCAATTTATATACCTTTTTCTCACTCCCTTGCTGCACATAGCCTGGAGGTTGTTCCATATATACCTCCTCCAGTTTTCCATGTAAGAAGGTAGACTTCACATCTAGTTGAAAAATTGGCCACGAATTCTATGCTGCCACAGAAAGCACCAAATCTTGGTATCAAGTCTGACTACGGGAGCAAGACTTCTTTGTAGCATAGTTCGCAGTATCAGCCGATACCGATCCGATACGGCTGATACCGATACGGTTTGACATGTCCCGATCCGATACTGACCGATACCCGATACTGACTGATACCGACATTGGGGGTCTCTTTTTCGGTCAATTCGACAAAGAAAATTGAACGAAAAAGACCAATCAGCAAGGGTGTAAAAGCATAGAAAGGTTATAAAGGCATGTAAAAGAAGAAAACTTATCTATCGTATGTAAATCGGTAAGGATGACTACTATTTCATTCAATTTCAAAACCACTAAGAAATAACATTGAAAATATTAAAATTATGCCTAAATGTATGAAATATATTTTCTAAAATGTTAATAATTTATTAATAATTATTTGTTTTTTGATACCAAAAAATCCGATACTCCGATCCGAAACCTTCGATAGTGTCGATACCACCGATCCCGATACTCATAGAAATGGCCCGATACCGATACTTCGAACCTTGCTTTGTAGTCCATGCCAAATTCCTGTTTCTAGCCTTTTGCAACTAGACGGGCTTTGTACTTGTCCACCTCTGACGCGGAATGAATGAGAATTAAAATCAACAAATTAAACTGGATTAAAGTAAGTTCCTTTTAGCTCTCTACTACTTACCAAAGAATTTTTAAGTTGCTAAGATTAGATTAGGTAAGACGAGATCATAAGCCATCGTGCAACCCTTAGAATTTTACAAGAAATTGAATCAAGTTACTACTAAATTAGTATAGTTCTCTATTTAATACGTAGGTTGATAAGCACACATTCCATTTTCTTTTTTCTTTTGTAGAAGCACTCAATTTATGGGTGGATCAGCAGCTTATTAATAGCATATTGGATGGTAGATACAGTAGTCATACTTGATTTAGAATAAAGAGGACACTAGAATCGAAATGTCGAATGGTTACCAGAATGAGGAAGGCTGGTGCGATGCTTCTGCTTTCTGCTTCTGCTTTTTTGCTTCTGGTTTCTGCTTCTGCTGGTTCCTGGCTTTTGCTACTGCTTTTGCTGCTGCTGGGGGGAAGGAGGGCGGGGGGGTGCTTGTTACCCAGAAGGAGTGGGGAGGTAGGGAACGAGGGAGAGTTAGAAGAGGGGATGGGGGTGGGGTAGGCCATCTCAGTCACAGAGAAAGTAGAGTTCAAAAAAATGTGTTCTTTTCATTCATTCATTCGTTCGTTGCCATTTTCCCTAGACAAACAAGGATATAAATGGACCCATATCAAACAAACAACAAACAAACAACAAAATAAACTCTTAGGGAATAGGTAAAAATAACATTCCTCCCTGGAGACTACGACATTGCTGTTTTGATAAATGAAAAGAACAACAACAAAAACTGGATTTGAAATTCAAATGATGTCCTCATCAATTCTCTCTGGGTGAAAGAAGTTCGACTCTAACGAACCCATAGCTACTGTTATAGTACTTAAGTAAATCTGGATTAAGGCGTTGCAGCTCCTCCCGTGTAATCCACGAATCATCATATTCAGGTCGACCTCTCCATCGAATCAAGTAACGTTGACTATCACCATCTCCAGTAGGGATCCTTGTTAGCAATTCGGCGTACGGGAAAAATTCGGGACGACAAAAATACAAGTATAAATCGGCTCAGTACAAATAAAATACGTTCAAAAATTCGGTCAAATATTCGAAAAATAAAAAAATTGAGGTTAAAAACTTCACATTTTTAAATATGTTGTCGAATTTGGTTAATTAAACAGGTTTCCAGCACGTTTTTTGTGCCAAAATTTTCAATAATTTATACAGAACATGTTTAAAACTGCACATGTCTAAAATTTAGGTACTGATTTGGATCTGTCAAAAGTACGCAAGTATTATACGTTTATGAAAGATACGGAAAAATTCGCGTATAATACGAATTTTATTCGGGTGATTGCTAACAAGGGTAGGGATGATATGATCATCCAATACTCTATCAATATGATCTGTTGATTGGGACCATGGAAGTAAGGACAGTGACGGAGAACTCTCTAGAAGAGGCTCGAGGGTACGCTCATTTGAATCCACAAGTGAATTTTTGGACTAATGGGGGGATCTTTGTAAGTCATTAGATTCTCAATATTAAATGTAGAACCGATCCCGAATCCAGGTGTTAAGTCAATGGCATATGCATTCGGTCCAATTCTCTGAAAAATTCTAAATGGTTATGCACTGCGAGCATGTAATTTCTTAACGGATCCTGGAGAAAACGGCTCCGGCCTAATCTGGACCATAACATAATTACTAATTTGAAACTCAAGGAATTTTTTGTGTTTATCAACAAAAGACTTATATTAAGCATTACTTAATTCAATTTTTTTTTAGTGATTTTAAATTATGGACGTGTTTGGCGAATGCAGATGCTGAATTAGAAATCCTAGAATTATGAGGCATGAGAATAAGATCTATGAGCCTCATTGGTATGAAACCATGCATGACTTGAAATGGACTTCTGCCTATGGACCTATTAACTGAACAGTTATATGCAAACTCGGCTCCAGGTAAAATGAGATCCCAATTTCTGATATTTTTTCCAACCAAGTAACATAGAAGATTTTCTAAATTCCTGTTAACCACCTCAGTCTGCCCATCTCTCAAAAGTATGTCAATATCACCAAAATCAGGACACAACTCGTACTCTTCTTTGACCTTATCGAAGCCAACAACTTCACCACTCATGTCTGACAGTACAACTATACGTCGGCTAAGCGCATTCGCGGCTTTGTTCTCAACTCCTGCCTTATGTTTTAACAGGTAAGTATAGCCTTGCAAGAACTCAACCCACCTATCGTGTCTAGCATTCAATTTCTTCTGAGAGTTAAAGGTATCTCAAGGCCTCGTGGTCGGAATAGATAAAAAATTCATGTGACAGCAAATAATGTCGTCGAAGGGACTGAATAACCGCACAGAACTCCTTATCGTAGGTGGAGTAGCGTTGTTTGGTCTCATTCAACTTTTCACTAAAGAAGCTACTGGATATTCCTCTTGGGCCAAGATCCCACCTATGCCTTGCTAGAAGCATCACATGCAGCCTCAAACACTTTCGAAAAACCAGCAAGGCGCATAACAGGAGTCGGGTTAGTGTTGACCCACTGTTTTTTCGGTAGCTTTTCCTAGTCGGATTAGTGTTGACCCACTGTTTTTTTCAAAAAAAAAGGTTGTACATGAATATTTTTAATAAAATCAGTGTCTAGAAGGTAATGAATTTGCGGAACTTAGGTTAACCCAGTGTTGAACCACCGGTTGAATCAATTGGTTGAACCGGTTTGACCCGACCCAGTGCCTTGTCTGGGTCGATCCCCGGTCCGGTTTTTAAAACACTGGATAAAACACATTTGAAATAATTTCAATGTCCTGTTTTAGTTCTAATTTGAATCTCTCCCTTCCCCATAACCTTCACACTAGAATTATCACCAATCTCACAACAGTTCGAAATGTTTTATCCAAAACAGAGAATCCAAAACAGAGAAAGATGACTTACTACCACATGTTACCACACATGTGATTGCTGCACCCGGAGTCCAAATACCATGTGTTTGCTTCAGGCTCCTCCTTCACATGGAATGCCATCAAGAGTCTTTTCTTCTCCATTTTTCCCTGCAAAATTTGACTGCTCCCCATTTTTTTGTTTGTCTATGTGAAGATTCGCATAGCACTCCTAACGAAAGTGACCATATCCATGACACCTAAAGCATTCAGTCTTGGACTTGTCAAAATGTCCTCTGCCTCTGCCTTGGAAAATATCGGTCTGCCATCTCGAAAGCCTCTGCCGCCTCCTCTCCATTTGCCTCGACCTCTTCCTTTTGCTGAAAATTCACCATTGGTTGCAACCTTCAAAGTAGCTTGCTCCCCTCCGCTGCGTTGATTTGAGTTTGTGCTCATGGACAAGCAACCAACTCTCCAGTTCATCAATTGATAATTCATCAATATCATTGGATTCTTCAATGGAGCAAACTATGTAATTAAACTCGTCACTCATGGAGCGAAGAATTTTCTCCATCACCATGGATTAACTTCTTATTTGCGACATACGTTAACTCTTGAAAAGTAATCTGAAACCGTCTCAATAGATTTCATCTCAAGTGTCTCAAACTGTCTCAAACTCTGCGAAGTGCTTGGAGGTGAGCGTGTTTGACTCTTGCATTGCCTTGGTACTTCTTTTTCGTTGAGTCCCATATCTGCTTGGATGTGCCCTTTTGGAAAATGGTCTCCAAAATTGAGCGGTTAATTGCTTGGAACAAGTATTTTTTCGCTTCCCAGTCCTTCAACTTCAGCTCATCCAACGTCCTTCTCTGTGTTGCTGTCAACACCTCCATCGGCAGGTTCAGTAACACCGGTTTCAATGAGGTTCCAATACTCCTTGGACCTCAAGAAATTCTGTATTAACATACTCCAATGGTCGTAGTGACCATCGAAGCGAGGTGTTGAAGTCTGCACGTAATTGCTCTTGTTGCATAATCCTTGCTGCTGCTGCTGCAAGTCACGAAAGCTGTTGCTTTTTTTTTCCACCTCAGGCCCAGTGAAGCTCTCATACCAGATTATCAAAGAAACTAAAGGACTTGAAATATGGGAGCAAGAGAAGTATTGGAACTGAATAATTCATTGATTGAAAGGTTCTGTATAAATAGTTTGTACAAAACAAACTAGCAGAAGAAACATGAATGACTACCCCATGACTAACAACTCCTAAGTTCATGGGATTTCTTTAAAGACTTGGTAAACACTAACAAACTCCTTGCAGACTAGGATATCTACTTATTCAAAACAAATAACAATTAAAATACTTATCAGACATCTTGTTGACACTTGGACATATAACTTTGTCAATTCTTTTACGGAGCTTTCATTTACTCCAAGGCATCGCCATGAACATCGGTCGGCATGTCCGACACGTCCGTTTCACATACAAAATTGACACCGACAGCCATATTATAAATATTTTGTTTTTTTGCATTATCTTTGCTGACATTGTTCTGAAACTGGCAAGTCGGCTTGTACGATTTTAGTTAATGTCGGGATCAATCAGTCTACTGATTGAATATCCGATCCAGAAAACAACTGAGATCCGATGTACTGATAGTAGATCGAGATCTGGAAGAGACTGGTAAATAGAGTCCATCTATGGATTCAGCGAATAAAATCTTGTCTTGGCATTCGGTCAACTGATCAGTTGATTGGACCTACAGTTTTTACTTTTTAGTATACCGAGTTTCTCAGTTTAAAATTTTGTTGGCTTCTATATGAGAGGCCTATTAGGGTCATTATGGATGATTTCAGTCGGTTATTCTAGCAACGGGTAGAGATGAGTCGAAGGAGATTTACGGTTTCTCTTGGATATTTCAAGTAGAACATCGCATTCTACTTCAGATTAGGCATACAATGCACGTTCGCATCAATTTGCATTAGGAGCAATCATCAAGGTGCGACTGTAATCCTGTGAGACAGTTTGGGGTTTCTTCTTTTGTACACTACTCTTATTAATTATCTATTCCTTTTTGGGATTGTTTGAAACTGTGGGTAGGAGGATCAGGGGAATTTATTGATTATAGTGCAAGGCTTCATCCAATTTTACCCTGTTTTTTTTCCCTCCTTGCATTGGAGACGTTTTCCACTTCTTTCATGGTGTTTGTGTCTGATTCTTTGTGCTGGGCTATTTTCATTATCGATAATCTAGCTCTTGGCAAAGATATATTGACGAGAGTTGGAATTAGAGTTGCTACCCCGAACAATATCATCATCATCATCTAAGCCTTCTCCCATCAGAATCATGGTCAGTAATGGAGCATAAGAAAACTCCATACCAAATTTTGTTTCATGAGACGCCAACTGTCTATGTTAGTGCCAAATTCCTTGCCAAGGTAGACTATGAGCATAAGAGGGTCATGCCATATAACCTAGGTGGCCAGTTGATAAGTATGTACCTTTTTTTATTGCAGTTTAAGCTCATGTAACCAAGGAGCAAACTCCAATTTCTCCTAGACTATAAAGAGTCTAGACGGAGAGGTAAGTTGATACAATTTGCTATATAGGGAATCACATTTATCTCTACGACACATTACGCCAAAGGGTGATGGAATAACGATACCAATCCCAATTAGTACAAACAATATGTACAATAAAATTCTAAGCTTTGTGGGAAAACCAACCGGGGGACATGCATTAAGTTATATCTGATGTTTTTTTATTGTTTCTTTCTTCTTTCCATTTTCTCAAACCTATTGAGTGATGTGGTTACAATATTATGTTCATCTCTTGTTCTGTAGGTTTCTCAACTTTCATTGCCACTTTGCTGGGAACATGGAATTGATAAACAGTGGACTAAAGCTGCAGCAATGTTGTACTTGAAGAAACAAAATGCCTCAGCTATAATTCTGTATGAAGGTAGATGAACTTGTAATTTGCTAATTGTTGATTTCCTTAAGATGATAACAAGCTAGCAAAAATTCTCGTTCAATGTACTGTTCACAAGAGATATTTATGTAAGCATGAAATGGACTTGATCAATATTTTGATCTTGCAAGAATTTAGGAGATGATATAGTTCTTTGGGTCGGTGTGTGGAAAAAGGAATTGGTGGATGATTACAATTTTAGGAGGACCAGATATTTTATTAGCTTTTACTTGAAATTATTTTTATTAGCTTTTACTTGAAATTATTCAAATCAATCGAACACAATTAGCTGGTTTATGGGAAAAAATTTCCCATGCAAGGCAAGATATGTACTCTCTCTAATAAGGATCAACGTCTACATATGCCTGGTGATCTAGAAATTTGCGTATTATCAGTTAATTTTTTTTGTCTTGTGTTCAATGAATTGCCTTGCTATCGTCTATTAGCTATTCATGCTGTACCTAAATTATTACTTCTGAAAGTACAAATATGGGCATATTCCAAATGGTCGACTATATAGTGAGACTAGTGTTTGGACTCCACAAGCCCAAAATATGGGAATGCTTTTTTTGTAAACACCAGCGTTCAACTTCTCAGTGTCAAGTCGCCTTCAACAACCAACCCACCCCTCCCTACCACCCCCCCCAACTCTTCTCAACTAGTGCTTGCCGGATCGAAGTGGGGGTGTTCCTTGGCTTTATATGTTGTAGTGGCACAGGCTGAGTATGCCCAACGATCTTGAAATTTTGGTGGAAAAACAAAACTATTTTCAAGAGAAAATGGGTTCTTCCTACGAGTCCAACGAGAATCAGATTTATTGACGGTCATTGAAGGCGGTCCGTGGCTGGTGATTGTGATTAAAAGATGGTTGCCTGAATTGGAGCTTGATTTAAATTTGTTAGCTTCAGTTCCGATTTTGGAGCAATTGCCTAAACTCTCTTACATTTTGGAATGAGCTAGTTCTATGGAAGCTTCAAAGCTTTGTAGGTTTGCCGATCAGGTTTGATGTTCCTACAACAGAACACTCTTGGTTAGCTTATGCGCGTGTGCTCGTGGAGGTCACAACTTCTCGCCCTTCGTCGAAGCAGATTCCAGTGTTTCTTCCATCTAGGAGACAATTCTCGATACCTCTTGTACACGAGAAGCTTCTTCCAGTACGTAGTGTTTGTTGATGCTTTAGGCACGTGGAGGATCGGTATCCTGACCCGCGGGGGAGAGTATCAATTGGTGCCAGTGTTGGATGAGAGGATTGTGTGTTCGGACTCTTTGCCAAAGGATAGAGAAGCCGTCGTCATCCCTCTGCACGTATGTGCAGCCTCTTCGCCTAATTTCGGTGAAGTCTCTTGTCGAGGAGGGTGCAGCTACTCTATAGGGACCGCGTATACATCCTCCAGGGGGCGAGGAACCACTTCCTCGTCACACCTTGGAGTGACCACCATGATGGGAAATGATCACGACAATCCTGCTCTACAGCAGGCCGGTAAGGTCGGAGTTCATGAGGCGGCTGTAGAGGTCCTGGATGAGATGTTCCTTCCATCTCAGGAGCTTCCTTCGAAGGCTGGTTTGTAGTATTTAGCCAAAAGTGCATTCCCAATAGAGAGTTCTACGGATATTAATAACTTAATAACGGTGATGAGTCAGACTTTTTTGGATTGGAAGGGGAACGAGCTATTGGTACCATGGATCTGACTAATATGATAATATCAATGACTACAACTAATGGAGTGCTATACTGATCCTGTGGTTAGGGAGAGGCACCGACGTCCGGCGCAGACCTAAAGGAATCAAAACGCAAGGTAGTCTGTATAATAAGATAGTTTCACACCCCTTACTCAATTAACACACTCTCACACACACATTTTACTATCTTATTACGCAGACTACCTCGCGTTTTGATCCCTTTAGGTCTGCGTCGGTGCCTCCCTATTATGGTTCCGGATTCGGAGTCCCGCGGGAGTCCCGTCGCCATCGACTGTTGGATCGAGCGGGTCCGCGTGCGGGTCCCACGCGGGACTCTTAAAATGTCATCCAACACTCCTTTTTAATTTTCTAACATTCAAATTTCAAATTTGTTCCTGTATTAATACTATTTACACTCTTAAAATGTCATCCTGCACTTATTCCTCCATGCATACATAAACTAATGCCATATTTAATGCATGGTTAAATTTGGAATTAGAATGATGGAAAATTAAAGATGAGTGCAGAATGACATTTTAGGAGTGTCAATAACAACACTATATATATATATATATATATATATATATATATATATATATATATATATGTCACCCCCAGTTTTCAAGAACAGGGGTATTTTGGTCATTTTTTATTTTTGAATATTTTTAAAATTTATTTTATTATTTATGATATTGTTTTGGGGTTATTTGAGTCGGGTTCGAATTTCAACTCAATCCGAGTTGTAACGGGGACCCGGGGTAGTTTTGACTCTAGTGGGACCCACTCATTAGTTAAGCATAGCCCACAAGACATTATTTTAGTTAGTGTATTTGTCACTTCTCGTTCCCAGAATACGTATTTATTTAATAGTTACCATGTATTATTCTGTATTTAAGTTCCTGTAAATTTATGTTAGTTAATTAATCTGCTCTTTAAATTTTCATGTTAATTTATTTCCTGCAATTTTATTTCTGCACTTTATTTCCTGCTTTTATTCCTGCATTTATTTTCTGTTTTTACCTCTTTGCTTTGCTTGCGGGTTGGCCTTGGATGAACCCATTGGACCCGGCCCAATACTCCCACCTACCACCACCCCTTCATTTAAAACCCAAAACCATTTCTCTCTCTTCATTACTTCTTTCCATTTCACTTCTTCTTCCTCATAACTCTCCCACCAACCTAGAAGAGATAGGCAAGTGCCAACTTGCTTCTTGATGGATCCCCATTTTTGTTGTTCCATCATCTTCCTCATTTGATTCTAAGTCTCTTTAGTACTTAGCATTTTCAATTCCCATGGCTTATTTGTTGTAGATCTAAGTTTGATACATTTTCGGATTTCTTAGGTTTTGATCTAGTAAACTTTGTTATCTTCAAGTTTCGATGGTTCCATGTTGTAGAGAATTTCGTTCTACCCAATTTTGACCTATGGAAGTCCATATTTGGGCTTGGGATGAAGGATTTATGGAGCTTGGAAGCAATGGCCTCCATGGTTCCCATGGTTCTGTTCTCAAAAAATTTGGAGAAGAAGAACAGTCACAGCCGCATCAAATCTTCATTCCTCAGCGCATGGAAATCTTTATTCCCACAGCGCATCAAATATTCATTCCTCAAGCGCATGAGATTTATTTCCCGCAGCAATCTTCATTTCTCAAGCGCATGGAATCTTTATTCCCGCAGCGCATCAAATCATCACTTCCCACAGCCAAGGCGAATGATTTATTTATTTCCCAATCACTTCTCACAGCCAAGACGCATGATTTATTTATTTCCCAATCACTTCTCACAGCCAAGGCGCATGAGTTATTTATTTCCCAATCACTTCTCACAGCCAAGACGCATGAGTTATTTATTTCCCAATCACTTCTCACAGCCAAGGCGCATGATTTATTTATTTCCCAATCACTTCTCACAGCCAAGGCGCATGAGTTATTTATTTCCCAATCACTTCCCACAGCCAAGGCGCATGAGTTTATTTATTTCTCAATCCTTTCCCTCAGGCGCATGAGTTTATTTATTTCCCACAGATTCCCTCAGGCGCATGAGTTTATTTATTTCCCACAGCTTCCCTGAGTTTATTTATTTCTCACAGCCACCTTCCTCAGGCGCATGGATTATTTATTTCCCAATCTTATTTCACAGCGCATGATATTTATTTTCCACAGCCGCATTCCTCAGGCGCATGAGATTATTTGTTTCCCAATCTCATTCCTCAGGCGCATGGATTATTTATTTCCCAATCTTATTCCTCAGGCGCATGAGATTATTTGTTTCCCAATCTCATTTCTCAGGCGCATGAATTATTTATTTCTCAATCTTATTCCACAGCGCATGATATTTATTTCTCACAGCTGCATTCCCACAGCGCATGAGTTTAATTATTTCCCAATCATTTCCCTCAGGCGCATGATATTATTTATTTCTCAACCTTTCCCACAGCGCATGAGATTCTTTATTTCCCAAACATTCCCACAGTGCATGAGATTTATTTATTCCCCAATCATTTTTCACAGTGCATGAGATTTATTTATTCCCCAATCATTTCCCACAGCGCATGAGATTCTTTATTTCCCAAACATTCCCACAGTGCATGAGATTTATTTATTCCCCAATCATTTTCCACAGTGCATGAGATTTATTTATTCCCCAATCATTTCCCACAGCGCATGAGATTCTTTATTTCCCAAACATTATTTATTTCCCAATGTTTATTTTCCGAATTTGGCATTAATTAACATTGATTGTTATCTTGATTAATTATTGATCATGCGTTCCTAGATGGAACTAAGAGACTGGCTAGTCGTCTTATTGAAATGAATGAATGAGACACGTTCATATTAAGTATGAACTACTATAATCGATTGGCCGATCCCGAATATTGACATACAGGCACACATGCAGGCTTCAATTTATTTATTTATTTATTTTACTATAAAAGAAGCATGTGTACTTTATGGTCAAGGCATGATTGTTCCGTGGTTAGTTTGGATTGTTGCATTACGCTATGTAAGACCTACAACCTAACCGCACGGGCATCGTTGTAGAGTTGTGCATATCGTACCCCGTACTAAAGTACTCATTCCGAATGACCATGATCCACGGCATGGGATTTCACTTAACGTAGAGGCTACTAAGTTAAATAAAATAATGATTGCATGGAGAGAATGGATTCCCGAGTTCTTACATGGCAGCCCTCTTTGGGACTATTAGTGCCCAACAGGCCGGCTGGTTCCCACAGATACTGCAAATCTGCCACACGGGCAGGGAGCAGTATCTGCTTATATTATTGTATATTGTATATTGATGACGGGCGTCCCGCTGGGACTCGTCTAATTCATGATTGGCGCAATTGATTGATTGGATAGACTAGCCTTGCTTGCCCATAGTAAGAACTGAGAAATCCTTTATTGCATAATTTCAGGATAACTTGGGACTCACAGTAGTAAGCCGTAGGAGTTGGATGGCCGTTTAAGTTGATTTGTTTGTGTACTGTACCTACTCTGTTAACTAACTGAGATGATCAGAGCATCATGACATGACGGGCCAACTTCTGTCCTTGTTTGGTTGGGAGGTTGGTTCGAAGTGTCGTGATGTCACGTGAATCCCAGTAGCGATTAGAGATCTATTATTATATTCTCTTATTTATTGGTTTAATGCCTCATATCGTGCTTCCTTGCGGTACTTGCTATTAGAGGTCTAACCTCTCTGGTTTTGCATGGCCAGATTTATAGTCGGTTCCCGAGGACTCAGCTTACTTCCACCTCCAAGATGGTCAATACTAGAGGGATGATCGCAGGAGGACTCGAGTGGGTTTCTTACTTCCCCGCTCGTTTTGTTATTTACCTTATACTTTGCCGTTTGGCACCGACATGTTAGTCGGATCGTCTTGTACTTACTTTTACATAATTGTAACTAAAGTCAGACTGCAGCTGATAACAATTGTGTATATTTTTGCTACATCAGATCTGGCTATGTTTTGTAAAGCCAGATATCAAGAACATTTTGACAGAGCGTTTGGGACGCCTTACTGCTTTATCTTACATGTTCTCTATTACTGTTTCTTGTTCGAATGATTGAGACAATAGATGTAAAGTGACCATAGTGAGACCTTTATGTAGTATGCACCCCCTCGTCTGGTTAGACAGCATTGATCGTATTATACGGTATTCATCTACCCGTAATACGTAGCTGGCTGAGTCATTCCCCCGCTCTCCAGTATTCTGGTTCTGGGGCGTGACAAGGTTTTAGTGGTGGCCCATGCAGGTCTGATTTCAGACTTGTGGGGTGTTTTAATTTATAGGATGTCTCAATCACACATGTTCCCCCTTGATCTCATAATTCGTTACTCTCGACTCTTGCTTGACATTCCGGTATCCTTTGACTTCATTGATCTTTCCTGTCCGATCGTTTGATTGTTCTCTTGTCCCTTTTCTTAGGGGCACCTCGTCCGCATCTGTCAGGATTGGGCAACAACAACAAGGGCAACATGGGCAACCTGACCAGGTTGGTCAGCAACAAGAGCCAGTACAACCTCAAGAGGCTATTCAAGAAGAGGTGATAGTGGAACCAGCAGTTGGACCGCAGTATCCGGAGGTTCCAACACCACCAATAGTTCCACCTACCCCAGTGGCAGTGGACACACCAGCCCTTCTGGAGATCATGAGAGGGATGATGGCTACTCAGCAACATCAGATGTTGGCCCAGCAGCGCATGCACACTCAGTTGCAAGAGCAGAATGTGTTGCTCAACCAAGGATTGCAGACGGCTTTGGAAAGAGGAGTGAGAACAGATTCAGGAGCATCAGCCAGGTTTTGCAAGTACAACCCCCACCGTTTCGAGGGCACGGAAGATGCCATTTCAGCAGATGCATGGCTTAAGGACATTGAGGCTATTTTGACAGCCGCTAAGGTGCCGGCAGAAGAACGTGTGGATCTAGTGAAGTTGTTACTTCAGGATCTCGCACGTGATTGGTGGGAATCAGAGGAGGTAGGCATCAGACGTCCTGTGGCTTGGGACGATTTTACAGCAAGATTCAAGACGAAGTACTATGGAGTTGTGGCGCAGTTTGAGCTACAACAGAAGTTTATCAACCTCAGACAGGCTGGCAAGACTGTAGATGCTTATGCAGCAGAGTTCTGCAGATTGAGTAGGTTCGCCCCAGAGATGGTAGCAACAGAGAGCCAGAGGGCTATGAGGTTCCAGCAAGGGTTTCATCTTGAGCTCTTGCAATTGATAGAGGGACACAATTACCAGACTTTTGATGAAGTATTGACGGCAACTCGAAGGCATGAGATAACCATTCAGAGGCTTGCGGCAAGGGCTGGAGGTCAGAAGAGATCCCACAGTCAGATTGAAGAAGGAGGGGGAGCAGCTCCCCGAACAACAGCACCGTCCCTTGGCATCCGCATTCATGATGTGGTAATGCGAGGGCCAGCACCACCACCAAGGCAGCAGCAACAGCATCAGAGGAAGAACCAGCAACCCCCAGCGGGCTGCACTTATTGCGGAAAGATAGGGCACACTAGAGATGTGTGTCGAACATTAAACGGGCTGTGTCTGATATGTGGAAATCCAGGTCATCGGGTTACCACATGTCCCATGAATTCGAGGTCAGGAGGACCAGTGCAACAGTTTTCTGCTCTGCCAGCACCAGGGGCAGGACAGTATCGAGGACCAGCGGTAGCAGTGAGACCGTTGGCCCAGCGTCCGTTCATGACGCAGGCTCAAATGTTTCGGCAGCAGGGACCGCCGATGCAGCAACATCAGCATAGACCACCCCAGCATCACCAAGGCAGGGGCCAGCGGCAGCACCAGGCTAGGCCGCAGCATGGAAACCAGCAAGGAGGCCGAGGGCAGGCATTCACTCTGTCCTTAGAAGAGGCATTGGCATCGGGAGATGTTGTGGCAGGTAACATTCTCGTCGCCTCTTATCCCGCAGTAGCATTGTTTGATTCGGGAGCATCACACTCATTTATATCTGCACAATTTGCAACACGGCTAGGAATGGAGTTCGAGGCATTGCCAGGGAGGTTGAATATACTCACTGGTAATGGGCTCGTAGGAGTTAGTAGAGTTATTCTAGCATGTAGCGTTGTAGTTTGCGGGCATTCCTTACCCGCCCGGTTGATAGAATTTCCTGTTGGAAATTTCGACGTTATCTTAGGCATGGACTGGCTGAAAGACAGTCATGCGACAATAGATTGTCGTAGAGGGAGTGTATCTTTTGATATTCCAGGCGTGAAGCGGTTTACCTTAGTCAGATCAGAGGCAACTCAGCAAGAGCAGGGAGTAATAACGACAATGGAAGAAGTTCAAGTCCCGAAGGTAGTTGAAGAGTTCCTAGACGTATTTCCTGAAGAGCTTCCAGGTCTACCACCGGTTAGAGATATTGAGTTCAGTATAGAATTGGCACCTGGAACTAAACCGATATCAGATCGGGTTTACAGAATGGCGGATTCAGAGCAGGCCAAGGTATATCAGCACATAGAGGAACTGAAGGAGAAGAAGTTCATCCAAGCTAGCGTATCACCATGGGCAGCACCAGTGGTACTTGTGGGGAAGAAGGATGGGTCATCCAGATTGTGCATTGATTACAGGAAGCTTAACGCAGCAACAGTGAAGAACAAGTACCCACTACCCAGGATCGACGACTTATTTGATCAGTTGAGCAGGGCCAGAGTTTTCTCCAAGATAGATCTTCGTTCAGGGTATCATCAAGTGAGGGTTCGGAAGGAAGACATTCCCAAGACAGCATTCAGGTCGAAGTATGGGCATTATGAATTCTTAGTAATGCCGTTTGGTTTGACCAATGCTCCAGCAATATTCATGGATTTGATGAACCGCATCTTTATGCCGTATTTAGATCAGTTTGTCGTTGTATTTCTTGACGACATTCTCATATACTCTGCTAGTGAAGAGGAGCATGAAGACCACCTCAGGAAAGTGTTACAGGTTCTGAGAGAGAACCAGTTGTATGCCAAGCTCAGCAAGTGTGAGTTCTGGACGAATCACATTTCATTTTTGGGTCATATCATATCAGGAGCTGGAGTAGCAGTGGATCCCAAGAAGGTAGAAGCAGTAGAAAGTTGGCCAGTACCCAAGACCGTAGCAGATGTGCGGAGTTTCTTGGGATTGGCAGGATATTACAGAAGGTTCGTATCAGACTTTGCAAGGCTTTCAGCACCCATGACTCGCTTGACACGGAAAGATGTACCATTCGTCTGGTCGGCAGAATGCTAGGCATCATTTGAGAATCTGAAGCAGAAGTTAATATCAGCGCCCATTCTTACATTGCCAGTTGGACCCGGAGGATTTACAGTATATTGTGATGCGTCAGGTAAAGGACTTGGATGTGTCCTCATGCAACATGGGAAGGTGATAGCATATGCATCTAGGCAGCTTCGGGACCACGAGAAGAATTACCCAACTCATGATTTGGAGTTAGCAGCAGTAGTGTTTGCCTTGAAGCTTTGGAGACATTACTTATATGGTGACCGAGTGGAGATGTACACGGACCACAAAAGTCTGAAGTACATCTTTACTCAGAAGGAACTGAACATGAGGCAGAGAAGATGGTTGGAGTTGATCAAGGATTACGACGTGGAGCTTCAGTATCATCCAGGCAAGGCTAATGTGGTAGCAGACGCTCTCAGCAGGAGAGGCGGCGCATTTATGTTAACAACACAGAAGCATATCTTAGAAGACCTTCAGGAGATGGGCATCGAGGTTTTACTTCCTAGTGATGTAGGAGTTCTGGCGAGTCTACAAGTTCAATCCAACTTGGTAGATAGGATCAAGGCAGCTCAGGCACAAGACCCAAGGATTCAGAAGCTTAGGACAGAATGTGAGTCAGGACTCAGGAAGGAGATGAGAATTCATGAAGATGGTACACTTAGGTTTGGGTCACGTCTATGTGTGCCTAGTGGAGATATCAGACAGGAGGTTATGACAGAAGCTCACAGTTCTCAGTATTCTATTCACCCTGGAGGGACCAAGATGTACCAAGATATCAAGCAGCATTTCTGGTGGAACGGGATGAAGAGGGAGATATCTAGGTTTGTTTCCCGTTGCTTGATATGTCAGCAAGTAAAGGCAGAACAGCAGAGGCCAGCTGGATTATTGCAACCGCTTCCTATCCCGGAATGGAAGTGGGAGCATATTACAATGGACTTTGTGACCGGTTTACCGAGATCCCCAAGTGGTAAGGATGCTATTTGGGTAATCGTAGATCGGCTTACGAAGGTGGCACATTTTCTTCCTTTTAGAGTAGGTCAATCTACGGAGAAGTTGGCAGGATTATATATGCAGCAGATAGTCAGACAGCATGGGGTCCCAGTCAGTATTGTGTCAGACAGAGATACCCGCTTTATATCACATTTTTGGAAGAGCCTACATCATAGCCTGGGTACCAAGTTAAGATTTAGTACGGCTTACCATCCACAGACGGACGGACAATCAGAAAGAACAATTCAGACTTTGGAAGACATGCTGCGAGCTTGCACTCTGGATTTTGGAGGATCTTGGGAGAGCCACCTGCACTTAGTCGAGTTCTCGTACAATAACAGTTATCAAGCCAGTATCCAGATGGCACCATTTGAAGCACTATATGGTAAGAAGTGTAGGTCGCCACTAGCGTGGGACGATATTGGGGAGAGAAAGATGCTAGGCCCAGAATTGATTGTTCAGACGGTTGAAGTGGTTAAAGGAATTAGAGAGCGACTTCGAGTTGCGCAGGATCGGCATCGTCATTGGGCAGACCAGCATCGTAGGCCGTTAGAGTTTTCTGTTGGGGACCACGTATTCTTGCGGATCTCACCTACCCGTGGGGTCATTAGATTTGGCATTCGCGGGAAGTTGAGTCCTCGATACGTGGGCCCGTTTGTTATTCTTGATCGGGTAGGCGATGTTGCTTATCGTTTATCCCTTCCACCTTCGTTACGAGAGGTGCATGACGTATTTCATGTATCTCAATTGCGAAGGTATGTATCGGACCCTAGCCATGTCCTTGATCATTCTGAGCTGGTTGTTGGTACCAACCTGTCTTACGAGGAACAGCCTGTGTCTATTTTGGACCGAAGAGAGAAGGTACTCAAGAACCGAACAATTAACCTTGTCCGGGTTGCTTGGGGTCATCACTCTTTGGGGGAGTCAACGTGGGAACGTGAGGATGATATCCGATCACGGTATCCGCACCTGTTTGACTCACAAGGTATATCTCTTTCTGTATACCTTGATTGTCTTAACCCCTCATGCTTGTCACGTTGTAAGTAGAATTGCTTGGTGTCGTAGAATGCTCTGCATGGATATGTTTCTTACTGTTAATATTGTGGAATGATTGCTTACTCTAATTGATCGTACTTAGATTAGTTTAGCTTCGATGTTTCTATCATGTTTGGATCTGAAATTCCGAGGACGGAATTTTTCTAAGGAGGGTAGAGATGTCACTTCTCGTTCCCAGAATACGTATTTATTTAATAGTTACCATGTATTATTCTGTATTTAAGTTCCTGTAAATTTATGTTAGTTAATTAATCTGCTCTTTAAATTTTCATGTTAATTTATTTCCTGCAATTTTATTTCTGCACTTTATTTCCTGCTTTTATTCCTGCATTTATTTTCTGTTTTTACCTCTTTGCTTTGCTTGCGGGTTGGCCTTGGATGAACCCATTGGACCCGGCCCAATACTCCCACCTACCACCACCCCTTCATTTAAAACCCAAAACCATTTCTCTCTCTTCATTACTTCTTTCCATTTCACTTCTTCTTCCTCATAACTCTCCCACCAACCTAGAAGAGATAGGCAAGTGCCAACTTGTTTCTTGATGGATCCCCATTTTTATTGTTCCATCATCTTCCTCATTTGATTCTAAGTCTCTTTAGTACTTAGCATTTTCAATTCCCATGGCTTATTTGTTGTAGATCTAAGTTTGATACATTTTCGGATTTCTTAGGTTTTGATCTAGTAAACTTTGTTATCTTCAAGTTTCGATGGTTCCATGTTGTAGAGAATTTCGTTCTACCCAATTTTGACCTATGGAAGTCCATATTTGGGCTTGGGATGAAGGATTTATGGAGCTTGGAAGCAATGGCCTCCATGGTTCCCATGGTTCTGTTCTCAGAAAATTTGGAGAAGAAGAACAGTCACAGCCGCATCAAATCTTCATTCCTCAGCGCATGGAAATCTTTATTCCCACAGCGCATCAAATCTTCATTCCTCAAGCGCATGAGATTTATTTCCCGCAGCAATCTTCATTTCTCAAGCGCATGGAATCTTTATTCCCGCAGCGCATCAAATCATCACTTCCCACAGCCAAGGCGAATGATTTATTTATTTCCCAATCACTTCTCACAGCCAAGGCGCATTATTTATTTATTTCCCAATCACTTCTCACAGCCAAGGCGCATGAGTTATTTATTTCCCAATCACTTCTCACAGCCAAGGCGCATGATTTATTTATTTCCCAATCACTTCTCACAGCCAAGGCGCATGAGTTATTTATTTCCCAATCACTTCCCACAGCCAAGGCGCATGAGTTTATTTATTTCTCAATCCTTTCCCTCAGACGCATGAGTTTATTTATTTCCCACAGATTCCCTCAGGCGCATGAGTTTATTTATTTCCTACAGCTTCCCTGAGTTTATTTATTTCTCACAGCCACCTTCCTCAGGCGCATGGATTATTTATTTCCCAATCTTATTTCACAGCGCATGATATTTATTTTCCACAGCCGCATTCCTCAGGCGCATGAGATTATTTGTTTCCCAATCTCATTCCTCAGGCGCATGGATTATTTATTTCCCAATCTTATTCCTCAGGCGCATGAGATTATTTGTTTCCCAATCTCATTTCTCAGGCGCATGGATTATTTATTTCTCAATCTTATTCCACAGCGCATGATATTTATTTCTCACAGCTGCATTCCCACAGCGCGTGAGTTTAATTATTTCCCAATCATTTCCCTCAGGCGCATGATATTATTTATTTCCCAACCTTTCCCACAGCGCATGAGATTCTTTATTTTCCAAACATTCCCATAGTGCATGAGATTTATTTATTCCCCAATCATTTTCCACAGTGCATGAGATTTATTTATTCCCCAATCATTTCCCACAGCGCATGAGATTCTTTATTTCCCAAACATTCCCACAGTGCATGAGATTTATTTATTCCCCAATCATTTTCCACAGTGCATGAGATTTATTTATTCCCCAATCATTTCCCACAGCGCATGAGATTCTTTATTTCCCAAACATTATTTATTTCCCAATGTTTATTTTTCGAATTTGGCATTAATTAACATTGATTGTTATCTTGATTAATTATTGATCATGCGTTCCTAGATGGAACTAAGAGACTGGCTAGTCGTCTTATTGAAATGAATGAATGAGACACGTTCATATTAAGTGTCACGCCCCGCTCCCGGAATACGGACGAACGAGAACGTGAACAGCCAGCTACGTATATTGGGACGGCAACCATCCCGCTATACGATCACGGCTGTCTAGCATGTGAGGGTATTCTACAAACCAACAGTCTCTTACGGTCCAAATGGCCTATTGTCTCAATCTCATCAAGTAAAATAAGTTACAAGATACAGATCACCAAATATACAATTGTAAGGCGTCCCAAACATTACATATAAGATGATCATGAAAACTAGTCGTAACAAAATGTAGAGACTAGCTCAGAGTTAAGTCATACATGATCAACTCCCGGGGCATGTCAATCACGTTACAGCCCGTAGGCAGATAATAAATACAAGTTGCAATCGAGCTAACACGTGCTCGTCGGCTAAACGCCTCAAAAGAATATTAGTTTACAATAAAGTGGGCGAACAAAAAAAACCCACTAGAAGCCTTGGTCACGCCTGGCGGTCACCATCTGGCTGGAAGACAGGTAGATCCCTTGCTGCTGCTTCGGTATCTGGCCATACAAAACCAGCTGGGTCAGACCCCAGAAAGAGCAAGTGCCACAAAGGAGGCTCCACTTAAGGACTAAAACCAGCAAATCATTAGTAAACAAAAGCAGCAAAAGAAATAAGTAAAAGCATATTGAGATTTGTGCGGTACCAATGCACGTATCCCGATCACAGAAAAAAAAGAAACAAGTAACTTGATTAGAAAATAATAATAATACCGGAGAACATGGCAGATAAGATGCATGAAAAATAAGAAATAAATGCTATCCGGACAATAAACAAGGAAGGACAAATGTACCGTACCAGGAAACCTGAACAGTACATAGTCACTAACCAGTCTATTGCTTGAAGATAACAATCATATACAGGAAGCTATAACATAGATAAGTGCCATCTACACAATAAACACGGTAAGGACAAATGTACCGTACCAGGTAGCCAGGTTACCACTGTAACCCTTCACCTAAACAGTACATAGTCACTGACCAGTCTATCGCCTAGAGGACAGTCATACAAGAGAGTTACACTACAGCGACAGAGAAGAAGTCTTGCAATCACATCCAGTGCAAGTCAAGCATTCAAGTTCCAGAGACTGGAACAATCAAGAGCTGGACCCATCAGGGCTGGTCCTAGACCAGATCAGACAAGGCTGGACACCATCCAATAATACACGGCCAATCATAGCCTACGGCTTGCTACATTAACTAACTAGGGTTATCACAAGCCTAGTTACTAACAAGATGCAAGTGAGATGTATCTCCGCCACAAGCCCTGCAGCTATCCAGGTTACCCAGGCGAATATTAGTATAGTGACAATTAGAGAGAGAGGGACTACATTCTTGTTATCATTATAAGTAGCTTGAGGATGCACCACTTGGCAGTGAGCTGGAAATGCGCCCTACTCGTCGGCAGGCTACAAGTCCAAACGATTGTGGCCGGGGTAACGGGATCGCCTGTAGCTGAGGAACATCTCGTCATGACTAGTGAATTAAGCTAGTTGTTAATCTTAGTTCATTTCCAATATGAATTCCTGACCGTGGGAAATCAAGAATTCATGTCCTAGACATGATGCAAGACAAGACTGGTGAATTGACCAAACACAAGAAGGTACACCCACGGTGTCAAGACAAGCTATACTAGTCAAGTGAGCCTGCCTCAGCAGCTCAAGTTGTCAAATTATCATGCCAAGTCATGTCATGTTACAAGCTGGAAGTGCGCCGCCACGAGCCACTATCAAGTTATCTAGTTATTAAGGTTACAAGTTACAAGTTATTAGCCAGGATTTATTTATCGTGTCAGGGCCATAAGGCATATCACAATGCAACTATTCTACAAGTAAAAGAAACATAATCCTGAGTGCACCCAAACGGCCACCGATGTAAAAGGCATGAAAAGTACAATGAGGCTGAAAACATGACTTTATAAATAAGACCATAAGAAAACACTTTTCTGATGTAACAAGAGATAACAAAACCAGGGACAACGCCGTACTAGCATTAAATCAAATCGTGCCCACGTCGTGTTCGGGTCGAGCTCGGGTCAAAAGGCGTAAAGATATAAACCAGGGGTAAGGTGTTCCCAAATTAGTGTCAAGATTCAAGAAAGCAGTACACAAATACAGGAAATCGTGTCAAGACGTGTCGAGTCTAGTCAAGTCGTGTTGTGAGCACCAAAATCTCAGGAAGCTCCAAATTATGAAAAGAAAACCAAATCCCAGAGAAAGCAACACAGGCACTAGGGGTGCAGGGGTACAGGGGCACTAGGGCAGGCCAGGCATACTGGAGTGCGCCTAGAGGCAGCACACTAGAGTGTGCCAGGGAGGCAGCACACTAAAATGCGCCTAGTCTGGACAGGTCAATCCGCGCCTAGAGCCAATGGGGCAAACCGCGCCTAGATCCATTGGATCAAATGGCGCCTAAGTCAAGGGAACAGTGAACTGCGCCTAAAATGATAAATATAGGCGCAGTCGGGCAAGCCAAGGGAAAGTAGGCGCTATCTGCCTAACAGGAGGAAATGGGCGCTATCTGCCAATCTGGGAAAGTAGGCGCAGTCTGCCAACCGCGCCTGAAATGACGCCAAGGAGGCGCCATCGAGGGGCGGCGGCGAACAGCACCCAAGGAGGTGCGATCGAGACGAACCGCGCCTAAGGAGGCGCGTTCGAGCGAGCCGCGCCTAAAGAGGCGCGCTCGAAAAGGAGGCGCAGTCTGCGAACCGCGCCTAAGAAGGCGCAGTTGAACGAACAGCGCCTAAAGAGGCGTGTTCGAGGAAGTAGGCGCCATCGGCCAGAACAGCAAGTCATCTTCTCCAAAAATCCGAGAAGAGAACCCATGGAACCCAAAACTTTGGAACATCATAAATCCATCAATACAAACCCAAATCCGGATTTTCAAAGCTCTAACTTGTGTAAAATTGAAAGCTCTACAACATGGAAACATTGAATCCAACAAAAGAACAAGTTTGGGAGATCAAATCTCCAAAAATCCGAAAACACTCTAAACCTAGATCTACAAGATTCCAAGCTCCAAATCAAGAAAACCCAAGATCTAATGTTGCTCATAGGGTGCTAAACTAGCTAATGGGCACATAAAATCCGGCCCTCAAGTGTGAGCAAGGTGCACTTGCCTAATGGGGGTGATTCTCTCTTAGGGAAGAAGAAGAAGGAAGGGAGAGGGGGTGGCCGGCTGTGAAGTGGGAAAATGAGAGGGGAGAGAGAGAGAGAGAGGGGATTAAATGATGGTGGGGTGTGATGGAGGTGAGGGAGAGTATAGGTTAAAGGGTTCCAATGCAATCTCAAACCAAATAAAACCGAACCAAGTCTCCAAATCAAACCAAGTTAAACCAAGCCAAGCTCTTCCACATAAATTCGAGCCAAAATACGAAAGCCGAGAATACTGTAAGTTGAGCAAAATACAATGCAGGCCAAAGTCCAATCAAAATCCAGAAGTCATTAACCAGATTAACCCATAATGATAATGACAATTAAACTACCACAAGATTACGAAATAAACTACAATTAACTAGACAAGAAAAAAAAATAAAAAATACGGGTCAGAAATACGAATACGCAATAAAATACGTATCACGAATTTCGAGATATTACATCCTACCCACCTTAAAAGAATTCCGTCCTCGAAATTTATTCAAGAGGTTAGAGATGTCGGGACAAGCTACACTAGCACAAGCTATCTAGAGCTAGCAATCAATCAAGCAATCATTCATGCAAGCAAGGATTCGAAGTGCAAGGCATGAGAAAATTTCATACCTTACGAGCCAAAACCGATTGGGATACGTGTTCGGATGCCATCCTTACACTCCCACGTTTGACTCCCCAAGGAGTGATGAACTCAAGCAACACGGACTAACTGATAGTCTGGCGCATCGAGGTCTTACTCCCTGATCAAATACGAACATGGGCCTCTCCACATCCGAAAAGATTAAAGGTTGGTACCAATAACCAAATAACCTTTTCGAATGATCAGGGTACAACTCGGGTCCGGGACATGCCGTCGTAATTAGGTTACATGAAATAAGTCATGTGCCCTTGGTAACGACGGCGGAAAGCAAGATAAAGATGCAGCTACCTCTCCGACGATTCCGAATATGAGCTTGGGCTAGGACAAACTGCCGCGGGTTCTGTTGCTGGAATGCTTGAACCTGAGTCGACAATGGTCCTGGAAACGGGAACTGCTGTTGTTGGTGAACTGGTGCTGGTCCCATAACCGAGGGACTAGATACTGCGGTACTGGATCAACTCTGAATGGACAGGACCCCACTCTATGATCTGGTGCTCCACACAACAAACACAATCCCAGAGCCTTGCGACACTCTGCTACTACATGCCCAGGCTTACCACAATAAGAACAGCCCACTGAGGAAGACTGCTCTTGCTCCTGCTTTCTGCTGAGGGTACGTCGGGGTTGAGTACTGATCCGACGTAACTGAAGCTGCTC
>JANAVB010044019.1:207500-232917 GCA_029216955.1 Iris pallida | reverse complement strand
CTATTATGCTTGCGCCACTCTCACCTCACGTAGGGTGTAGCAGTTCCTCCGTTGCTTGGTTATCCAGGTTGGCCGACATGACCCTTTCGTGAGATTTTCGTGTGATTATCGGCCAAGTGGATAGCCTGATCATGTTTTCCAATCCGATCACATAACGCTCTAATAATTCAAGTCATATTTTTATTATTTTTCATAGGAGCTAAGTTTCTCTGTCGGGAGAAGGGTTACAACCCCGGTCCTTGTTTGGTTTAAGGGTTGTAACTCGATTTTCGAATAATTTTCAAGTCATCCTATATGTACTGTCATCCTATTCAGTACTCACATCTGGTTATATATTCCTGTGGATGTTTGCCCTGTATTTTGTATATTCTACATGTCTCTTATGCTATACTGATTGGAGGCTAGGTTCTGTTCGGGAGAAGGATTACAACCCCGGTCCTTATTTGGTTTACCGGTTGTAATCGCTTTCGAATGGCTCCCAAGTTTTTCCATATCTTTCTTGTATTTCATTATACTGTCTCTTTATAGAATTTGTCAATTCATATGGAACTGCTGTTAGTGTTTGTACTTGCATTTTCCTGACAGGATACCGTTGACATATTACATATGTTTCTGACAGGATGCTCGACCTACTATGGGTCGAGACAGATGGAGACTTAAGCCAGGACCGTGGCCTGATAGTTTGAGCCACTAGACTTTATACTCCAAGAGTAGTTAGCTTAGTTTAGGCTTCCTGGACTGCGATCCAGCTTTTTTTAGACTGTAGTAGCTGAGATTTATATTTGTGACTCTGTTATGTGGTGTTGTTTCTTTCTAGCTGTATTGGATGTTGAACTCATTTTTCGTTTTCACATCTAATCATATTTTTTCCATTTTGTGCTTCTATCTAGTTTGTTCTTTGATGAGATGTATTTTTTGCTATGTCCTTCATTCGGAGTGTATATACTGTACAAGTACTTTATAATATTTAGAGTAGTTTTTTAGACGACCTATACAGAGTTCTACCCCGCCGATTCTGCGACGTAGGCTGGACGTACCCACGTGCTCGTGCCCCTAATCAGTATGCGGTCGTGACACGTTTTTGTGGTGGCCCATGCAGTGTCATCGCAATTAGTGCGATCTCGTATGGTGCTCGCTTAGATACTAATTATGAGCCTGCGACTAGGACATCGGATCTAGGATGACAGGAGTTACTCAATCAAAATTTAGGAAAAATTCTGATCTTTTGAATACCATGACAACTCTTCTTGCATTGAATTCATTGTCCTTCCTTGATACTGTTGGCCCATTGGTCATGGTCAACCTGATTTTATAATTGATCAAACTCTGTCTGGATATACGAAGCTAGTTGGGACATCTCAGCTTCTTGGACATAAGCAGATTATATTCACTCCGTTCAAGACTGAAGATCTGTTTGCCTACTTGAGTCTGTATTTCCTATGCAATGTAATTTTCACTTTATTGAGTCTAGGAATACTTGTACACCGAGTCGTACTGGCAAATAGGCTATCCCCAAAATAGTTCAAAATGTTTTTAAAATGACCTATCGTCAAAAGGTTTTCAAAAATCACCAAACCTATTTTTAAAACCCTAACCTAACCCTGACAGAACTCGGCCAGAGTTCGGCCAGAGTTCGGCCAGAGTTCGGTGGCCGTTTGATTTTTGAATTCTCTGGAACTTGGTCCTCCTGCAGTTGCGGATTTGACCGAGATTTGCTCATCGAGTTCTGCCCGAATTCTGCCCGAATTCTGACAGAGTTCTCCCTTTGGAATCCTATAAATAGAGAAGGATTTCGATCATTTCAATTCACTCATTCACTTTCAATCTTCTCTCTATCTAAAGCTTTCTGCCTTCCAAAGAGTTTTCTAGAGCTTTCATTTCAGATCCCAAGCCAGTTACAATCCTCTAGTCGATTTGCCAGTGCGTACGGTCTAGAAGTTTCTGAGAGATTGTAATCAGAAGGCTTGATTGAAGAATACCTCTTCACATTTGAAGTTGGACGAGTTCTTCGTATCAAAGCTCGCGTTATAGAAGTTGCAAGGACTTCGTAAGAAAACTTGCGGTTTTTTCAATAGTGGATTCAACTGGTAGCAAGAGTTCTACCGACTGGATTAGTCCTCAACAGAGGGATACCAGTATACATCGCTGTCTTTGCGTTTGCTTTCTGAACTCTGCCTTTACATTATTTCAACTGTGATTATATACTGTGATTGTGTTGCTAACATTTTTTTAATTAGCATTATTCCGCTGCCAACTCTATTCACCCCCCCTCTAGAGTATTACGCTTTACTATATCGTTCCTACAATTGGTATCAGAGCGGGTGTTACAGGTTAAGCGAGGTAACAGTGCTATTATTTATTCATTATTTATTAGATCACAGCACATCACATGGCTACTATGAAATTCACAAGTGAAGGACAGGCCACAAACAGACCCCCACTGTTTGATGGTACTAACTACACTTATTGGAAAACACGGATGAGTTTCTTCTTGAAATCTCTTGATTTTGTCTTATGGCTATTGTTCTTGATGGCTATCAGAAGCCACCTCGTATAACTGTCGAGGGAGTTTTGGTTGAAAAATCCCAAAGCAGTTATACAGAGGAGGAAAAAAAAAGGCCAGTCTTGACGCACGTGCTATTAATGCTCTTTTTTGTGCCTTAGACAGAACAGAATTTAACAGGGTATCTACATGCACAACGGCAAATGGTGTGTGGAAGCTTCTCGAAGTTACACATGAAGGCACGACTCAAGTCAAGGAGTCAAAAGTCAGCAGACTTACTCAAGAGTACGAGGCGTTCAAAATGAAGCCAAATAAAACAGTCACACAAATGTTCGAGAGGTTCTTGGATATTGTAAACCCTTTGTCCTCCTTAGGCAAAGATTACAGTAACCACGAAAAGATTCGCAAACTCCTGCGAGCTCTCACCAAGAACTGGATTCCGAAGGCTACAGCTATCATTGAAGGAAACGACCTCACCACAATGTCACTTGAAGTACTCATGGGTAAGCTACTCACTCATGAACTAGAGCTGCAAGATTTTGAAGAACCTGCACCAAAGGAGAAGACTATCGCCCTCAAGGCTCAGCACAGAAAAGCTGCTGAAGATGACTCAGACAGCAGTGGATCTGACGCTGAAGATCAAGCTCTCTTAGCAAGGAAGTTCAAAAGATTCATGAGACATGAGAAGAGAGTCAAAGAGAACAACAGCAACAACTGGTACCAAAAAGATGCTGTCTGCTATGGCTGCAAGAAGAAGGGACATATGAAGAAGGACTGTCCCATCAACTCATCATCGAGCAAGAAAAACAACAGGTATGATAAAGGGAACCTGAAAAGATCAACTTCTCGGAAATATGCCAACACCAGCATATGGCATGAGAGTGAAGCTAGCGACTCAGAAGATGAACATTCAGAGGACGCTGCAAACATCTGCTTCATGGCAATCGATCAGGTACCTATTGAACCTGTAGAAACATATGATGACTTTACCTTTGAGCAATTAGGAGATGCCTTCAGTGACCTGATGCTTGACTACAGGAAACTGCGTAGTAAATATCAGACCGCTAAGAAGGTACTCAAAGAGTACAAAGGAGAAATAGGAAGACTTATCGACCTACTAGCTGAGGTTAGAGCTAATGTTAGTGAGTCTGGTGAGCTTTCCTCTATAAAGCTCTTATTACACGAGACTAAACAGTCATCCGAAGAGAAAGACAAGATTATAGATCAATTGAGAGAAGATCTTTCTAAAGAAAAGAAAAGTCTTCAATCTGCACAAATCAGAATGGAATCACTCACTTCTGATTATACTAAGTTATATGACACTTCCAAAAGGTTGGAAATTAGGTTAGGAAAATAGCCTGAGCTTGCTGCTTCCTACCCTAACACGTGTCACTTACCGAGAAATCGGAACATTCCCAAGCCAAATACTGTCAGACCAAACCATATAAACCTTTACCCCAAAAGGTTAAGCCCAAACATGATCATAGGTATGCATTCTTCTATACTAGAAAACCCAAACCTACCAACCATGCACACCACTCAGCTTTCAACACTCGACATATACAATGTCATTATTGTGGCCTCATTGGTCATATATCATCTGCATGTAGAATGAGAAAGCTTGTAGATTTAAATGTTTATGCTTGGATACCTAAAGCTAACAATTCAGGACCCTACAAGAAATGGGTACCAAAGGTTTCATCTGCAAACTGTTTTGTAGGTGGAACACCCTTCACATGCTAGAAGCAAATGGATCCTCGACAGCGGTTGCTCACGGCATATGACCGGTGACGCTACTCTATTTGCAACACTGTCGAAGAAAAAGAAAGAAGGTTATGTTTCCTTCGGTAATAATTTGAAAGGGTATATTATTGGTATCGGTGATGTTGGTAAGTCTCCCTATCCCGTGATTAAAGATGTCTGTCTGGTTACCGAGTTGAAACATAATCTGCTCAGCATAAGTCATCTAGCTGATCATGGTTATGGTATCAACTTTGGCAAAGACAAATGTACTATAGTTGATAGCTCAACTGGTAGTACTATCTTTGAAGGAATTAGGGAAGACAATATATATGTTTTCTATCTGCTGGAAGAAGCTAACATTTCAGGTAGATGCTTAATGGCCAAAAGTGATGAGAGTCATCTATGGCACATGAGACTCGGTCATGCAAACATGGATACAATTTCAAGATTATCCACAAATAAGTTAGTACGCGGTTTACCAGACATAACATTCAAGAAGGATTCGGTATGCAGCCAATGTGAAAAGAACAAGGCTACCAGATCCACATTTAAGTCTGTAAACGCAGTATGTACTACTAGACCTCTACAATTGCTACACATGGATTATTCGGTCCTAGTAGAGTTGCTAGTCTCGGAGGTAAATTATATGCATTTGTAATTGTAGATGATTTCTCTAGATACACGTGGGTATATTTCTTGATACGCAAAAAATGACGCATTATCAGAATTTGTCGCCTTTTGCAAGAAAGTACAGAATGAAAAAGGTTACATGATCACTCGCATTAGAAGCGATCATGGTGGCGAATTCGAGAATGCTGATTTTGAGCAATTTTGTGACACACACGGTTTTATTCATGAGTTCTCCTGCCCTAGAACTCCACAACAAAATGGAGATGTGGAACGTAAGAACAGAACTCTAACCGAAATGGCCAGAGTAATGTTAAATCAATTTAGCCTACCCAAATACTTCTGGGCTGAAGCTGTTAATACAGCTTGCTTTGTGCTCAATAGAGTTCTAATTCGACCCAAATCGAAGAAGACTCCATTTGAGTTATGGTTTGATAGAATTCCTTCAGTTTCATACTTTAAGATATTTGGCTGTAAGTGCTTTATTCTTAATACTAAAGACAACTTGGGAAAGTTTGACGAAAAGGCCGATGAAGGTATATTTCTAGGTTATGCGGCCAAGAGCAAAGGGTACAGAGTCTTCAACAAACGTTCCATGATCATCGAAGAATCAATCAATGTCACTTTTGATGAATTGAACCAAATGACTCTCGATGACAGTGATGAAGATCTACCTACATCAAGCTCAACTCCAGCTGATTCTCAACCAAGCTCTGCACTAGCTGAACCTCCTAGAGAAGATCCAGGAACCAGCTACCTTCAGAATGAAGCAAAAAGGTTGAAATTTATAGCAAATCATCCAAAGGATTTGGTAATTGGTGATATTACCAAGGGAGTAAGTACTCGTACATCCTGTAGAGATATTGTTTCTAGTGTTGTATTTATTTCACAGCTAGAACCTAAATCTATTGATGAAGCATGTAGTGATAGTTTCTGGATAGATGCCATGCAAGAGGAATTGAACCAATTCGAACGGAATCAAGTTTGGAAACTTGTTCCCAAGCCTATTGATCATCCGGTCATTGGCACCCGTTGGGTATTCCGAAACAAACTAAATGAGGATGGTTTAGTAACCCGTAACAAGGCTCGACTCGTAGCTCAAGGATACAATCAAGAAGAGGATATCGACTACGATGAGACTTATGCCCCAGTTGCGAGATTAGAATCCATTCGTATGTTATGTGCATTTGCATGTTTTCATAATTTCAAAATTTTTCAAATGGATGTAAAAAGTGCTTTTTTTTAAATGGATTTATAAAAGAAGAAGTTTTTGTAGCACAACCTCCGGGTTTCACGGATTTCAAAAATCCTGACCATGTTTTCAAGTTGAAGAAAGCTCTATACGGTTTGAAACAAGCCCCTCGTGCTTGGTATGATCGTCTAAGCTCTTTTCTACTTGACAACGGTTTTTCAAAAGGAAAGGTTGACACTACACTTTTATTAAATCTTTTAATGGCAAGCTGCTTTTAATTCAAATCTATGTTGATGATATCATATTTGGATCCACTGATGAATCTCTTTGTCAAGAATTTTCTAAGTGTATGCAGAATGAGTTTGAGTTGAGCATGATGGGAGAGCTGAAATTCTTTCTCGGATTGCAAATCAAACAAACCGACAATGGGACGTTCATTAATCAAGCCAAGTATACAAAAGATTTACTAAAGAAGTTCGATCTGGACAATGTCAAACCTATTGGCACTCCGATGGCAACTTCAACAAAGCTTGATTCAGATGAACAAGGCAAGCCAGTCGACACACGTAAGTATCGAGGTATGATTGGTAGTTTACTTTACTTAACTGCTAGTCGTCCAGATATAATGTTTAGTGTTTGCCTGTGTGCACGTTTTCAAGCTAACCCAAAGGAATCACATCTGTCCGCAGTTAAGCGTATCTTCCGATACCTTAAGGGTACTTCTTCTGTCGGCTTGTGGTATCCCAAAACTAAATCCTTTGACCTTATTGGTTATTCGGATACAGATTTTGCTGGATGCAAGGTTGATAGAAAAAGTACTAGCGGCACATGTCATTTCTTAGGCAAGGCTCTAGTCTCTTGGTTTAGTAAAAAGCAAAATTTTGTAGCCTTATCAACAACAGAGGCTGAGTACATCGCCGCAGGACGTTGTTGCGCTCAGATTTTGTGGATGAAACAAACCCTAGAAGACTTTGATTTATTTTTCACACATATTCACATTTTCTGTGATAACACGAGCACTATTAATTTGACTAAGAATCCTGTATGTCACTCTCGTACTAAACATATCGAGATTCGGCATCATTTTCTTAGAGATCATCATCAAAATGGAGATATAAACCTTGTGTACATAGATACTGAAAATCAATTAGCTGACATCTTCACTAAACCTCTAGCGGAAGATCGCTTCAATTATTTACGTCGAGAATTAGGAATTTTGGACGTCAGTAATATAAATTAATTTTATTTTTATGATTATATATCATTATGCATAACTGTATTAGAGACAAGCTAATAAAGAGTCTATCTGTCACCACAACTACGGTTGAAGCGAAGCGGTATTTAAGAGTTCCCCGGTGAACCTCCGCCAGCTGGGACAGTACTCCTACAGCTAATCTGAGACAGTCACTGTGTAACGACATCTAATTCATAAAATATTATTAATTATGTTATTTGAAGACTAAAATAACTAATCTTTGAATTAAATATTTTGAAACGAGTCAATGAAAAAGAAGTGGCAAAAATCAACTTTGAAGAACCCTAGGCGAATTCGGCCAGAGCTCTGACCGAATTCGGCCCGAGTTCGGTTGTAGGTATCTGTGTATATATCCAGAATCTGAGAGCTTCTTCTCTTTCATTGCTTCCAAACTAATTACAACAGCAGCAGCAGCCGACCCCGACCTCCAACCCTAGTTCTTCACCAATATATTGCTTCCAATCTACTTGGTGAAATCCTTCCAAAATTTAGAATCGTGCGGAGATCATCATTCTCTACAACATATCTAATTTTTGTGAGGTATAACTCCCTCTCTCTCCACCTTTCAATTAGTGCTTTTTATTTCAATGGCACCTAGATTTAATCCGTCTAAGAGGAAGAAGACCACTCCTAGTGAGGAAGGGTCGTCTTCGAATCCTCACACGGATTCACTATTTTCGCCGATCCAAAAAAGCGACGGTGCTTTCGATGGATTCTTCTTTCAAACCCTCGATCAAGCCTTATTATGGTACGGTGACTTTTCCACCCGATCCATATGCGGCGGCGCTCCGGTTAAATGGACGGTATTTCCCGATCATCGTCACTTGTTTGAGGCATTAGGGTTACACTTATTTGTTAAACTGTGCTTCCCAATAGCTACTAATGCCATTAGATTGTTCTATTGCAATCTCGTAGTAAACACTTTTGACGTGAGCACACGTGTTGGAGGCATAGACATTGAGTTCAATGATGTTCTCCTAGCGGGGATTCTTGGTATTCCCAATGAAGGTGAACCGCTAGTTGACATCACGGAATTCGATTTCCCCGAAGGTACTACACTCACGAGCTTCAAAGCGGAACTCTGTGCACCTGACAGAGTACGTTCTGGAAAGTTCAAGACTAACAACCTGAACTTGTTTAACTACGAATTGCATCGCATCATCTACTCTACTCTACTTCCAAAATCTACTTCCAAGGATGATGTGACTTCGCTTGAGCTGTCCGCCATGTACCATCTTATTAAAGGGATTCCTTTTTCTGCCCCTAAGACTATCATTCAGATGATGGGACGTTGTCGTGCTAGAGATCGAAATCTCTCTTACGCGATGATTCTCCCTCGTATCTTTCAGCGATTCGAGATCGATCTATCGACTTGTACTCAGGACTCTGAGCCCAAGTTTCTCCAGCTATCTCGTCGCAGCCGGACTGCTTCAGCTCCACCTCCTGCTCCTCATACTGCACCTCCTCTACCACATCAGCCGTATGCCATAACTTTTGAGGGCATACATCAGCACTTATCAGCTTTGTACGTCTCGATGACGGATATGGCTCGCGAGCGTGAGTTCCGCGATGTCACCCGTTATCAGGCGATGGCAAACTTCTTGGCCGATCTGCGTTTTGCCCAGACTGGTCATTCTGCTGCTTCCATCCTTCGTGATCCAGCTTTTTCGGGTTACCGCTGTGAGGATGAGGCTGTCCATGCCTACTTCCAGCCAGGTAACGCCTATGATTGGTATCGTGCTCCTCGAGATTACGTTGGTGAGTTCTATGCTGGCGCCCCTACTCATCCTACTGGCGCTGGTACTTTTGGTGCTGGTACTTCCGGTCATGCTGGCCGAGCTGCTGATGATGATGATGAGGATAGTGATTATGAGATGTGATTTGATTATTTAGTGATATTCTATTGTATACTTTGGAAATGCTCCGACATTCCAAGTTTTTATCATTACTTTTTAGTTCTTATCAGTACTTTGCAGTTTGATTTTAGTACTTTTTATCTTCATGGACATGTTTATGATGTTTCATTTATGACATCTCAGTTTATTTCAGCATTTTGTTTAGCACTATCTCTTTATACTGCTTCTTCATTACAAACTGCCTGTGAAATAGCATGCCTGAGATTTCTTTTATATTTTTTGAAACTTTACATGCCTGTGATGATGTATGTTTACTCTTATACTTTTTATTTGTTATGTTTTCTCACTTTTGTTCCTTATGCTTTAATTGCGGGGGAGCCTTCTGTATTTAATGCGGGGGAGCCTTCTCTTGTGCAATTATTTTGCTAAGTGACAAAGGGGGAGAAAATTTAAGATCTAACATTTTTTTGAGTTAAATACAGGACATGAACAATTCACGTTTTGATTCTTTTTGAACAAGCTTAATGTTATATCATTCATAGTTTGTCAATTATCAAAATGGGGGAGATTGTTGGCCCATTGGTCATATGGTCAACCTGATTTTAATAATTGATCAAAACTCTGTCTGGATATACGAAGCTAGTTGGGACATCTCAGCTTCTTGGACATAAGCAAGATTGGATATTCACTCCGTTCAAGACTGAAGATCTGTTTGCCTACTTGAGTCTGTATTTCCTATGCAATATAATTTTCACTTTATTTGAGTCTAGGAATACGTTGTACACCGAGTCGTACTGGCAAATAGGCTATCCCCAAAATAGTTCAAAATATTTTTAAAATGACATATCAAAAAGGTTTTCAAAAAGGTTTTCAAAAATCACCAAAACCTATTTTTAAAACCCTAACCTAACCCTGACAGAACTCGGCCAGAGTTCGGCCAGAGTTCGGTTGGTGGCCGTTTGATTTTTGAATTCTCTGGAACTTGGTCCTCCTGCAGTTGCGGATTTGATCGAGATTTGTTCATAGAGTTCTGCCCGAATTCTGTCCGAATTCTGACAGAGTTCTCCCTTTGGAACTCCTATAAATAGAGAAGGATTTCAATCATTTCAATTCACTCATTCACTTTCAATCTTCTCTCTATCTAAAGCTTTCTGCCTTCCAAAGAGTTTTCTAGAGCTTACAATTTCAGATCCCAAGCCAGTTACAATCCTCTAGTCATTTTGCCAGTGCGCTACGGTCTAGAAGTTTCTGAGAGATTGTAATCAGAAGGCTTGATTGAAGAATACCTCTTCACATTTGAAGTTGGACGAGTTCTTCGTATCAAAGCTCGCGTTGTAGAAGTTGCAAGGACTTCGTAAGAAAACTTGCGGTTTTTTCAATAGTGGATTCAACTGGTAGCAAGAGTTCTACCGACTGGATTAGTCCTCAACAGAGGGATACCAGTATACATCGCTGTCTTTGCGTTTGCTTTCTGAACTCTGTCTTTACATTATTTCAACTGTGATTATATACTGTGATTGTGTTGCTAACATTTTTTAATTAGCATTATTCCGCTGCCAACTCTATTCACCCCTCTCTAGAGTATTACGCTTTACTATATCGTTCCTACAGATACTCCTTATCATGTGCCATATTGATTCCTTGTTTCAATCTATTCTCAGGATGGCGATTACTCGCTCTCAGACAGCAAGATCTAGTGTTGTTCCAGAGAGGCCCGATCCGGTAGGACCTCCACCTCCAGCAGCGGGACCGTCCGTAGTCGTTCCTGAGACTCTTCCACCGCCGTCTCCGCTACCGACTGATGCATAACAGATGATGGCCCTTCTACAGCAGATGTTGCAGACCCAGAGGGCCCAGGCCGAGGCACAACAGCATCAGGCTGACGCATCTCACCGCCAGACAGAGGTGTTACGGTAGAGCGTGGAGAACTCCCACCGGCTGGTGATGGCAGCAATTGAAAGGATTGTACCGGGTACAGTTCAGGATGCCCCAGTTCAGCACCAGGGACAGGACCAGAGGCAGACTACTCCGTACGGCTTCTGTGGGAAGCCGAGGCACACCTGGGAGGTTTGCAGGATGAGGTTGGGCATGTGTCTATACTGTGGGGCGCCCAACCACCAGCTGAAGGATTACCACGTTCGTAGAGTCCGAGGAGGCCAGGACAGAGTACATCAGGCACCAGCACGTGCCCACTAGCAGCAGGGTCAGGGCCAGAGGCAGGCCATGCAGTACAGTTTCTGCGGGAAGTCGGGGCACACCCGGGAGGTTTGCAGGAAGAGGCTGGAAGTTTGTTTATTCTGTGGAGCTCCAGATCACCAGATGAGGAATTGTCCTGCTCGTGCAGCCAGACAGGCAGACCAGAACAGAGTACAGCAGGCTAGGGGAGGCCAGCAGGGGCGAGCTTTCGTCATGACAGTTGAGGACAGTCAGGCAGTAGCAGGGCAGATTACAGGTTTCGATCTCATTTTCATATTTTCCTCCTTATAATTGTCTTGAAATTCGATTCCATCTGTTCCTTGATTGTTTGATGAATTTTTTTGTTCTTGTGATGTGATTTTTCTTCTGAGATAAGTCGTATGGGCTAGGTCGCCTCGATTATGATATTTAGAATCCTCTAGGGTTATGCTAGCAGGCATAGTGAGGACATATAGTCGGATTATGGATGTATTTCTCGGGTGTGGAAATTTAAGATTTTCGCTGCCAAGCATGCGACAATGCAAAAAATTTAAATACCATGATTCTAGAGGTATGTACATTAGTCAAGGATTCTGTGATTATCGTAGCCTTGTTCACCAGCATGACGGAGATTCTGAGTATCATGATTCTGGACAAACGCATATGATTATCGAACTGCATGATTTTGAGATTTTTGTTTGTAGGATGTTTGACCTATAAGGAGCACTACCACCTTAAATTTTGAGGATGAATTCTTTTAAGGTGGATAGACTTGTGGCACCCAGTTTCTAATTGAGAGTAATTTTAAATTTTATAATTTTAGTCATTTAATTATTGCCATTTAATTCATGCTTTGATTTGGAGATTTTAATCATTTTAAAATTTTAAGCCATGACTTGATATTTTTGATGTTTTGCTAGTGAAACCTTAGAGAGTGTTTGACCTAGAGCCTAACCATGTGATTAGGATGTTTTCAGTGTCATTTTTGGCCCAAGGGTATTTTGGTCATTGGACCTCTTTGATTTATTTTTGATATTATTGCATTGGTGATTGTTGATTTGACTTTTGATATGTGAAATTTTATGTTGGTTTCGTGTCCGTGTCGGACACGTAACCGTTTTTATTTGCAAGTGTTGTTGTGCCTTAAGAGATTTTTATTTTGTTGAATTTTTTTTGGAAGTACTTGAGAGGGATTGTTTTCTGCATGTGTTTTCTTGTGATAGCTTTGTTTTAATTTCAAGGACAAATTTTTTTTAAGGTGGATAGATTTGTCACCCCCAATTTTCAAGAACATGAGTATTTTGGTCATTTTTCATTTTTGAATATTTTTGAAATTTATTTTATTATTTATGATATTGTTTTGGGGTTATTTGAGTCGTGTTCGAATTTTAACTCAATCCGACTTGTAACGGAGACCCGGGGTAGTTTTGACTCTAGTGGGACCCACTCATTAGTTAGGCATAGCCCACATGACATTATTTTAGTTAGTGTGTTAGACTAATTATTTATGGATAGGTTTAGTTTAATTAGAGACTTAAAACTAGACTAATTTAGCCTCAACCTAAAACCCATTCCTAATTTAAATCAAATAGGACAAGTGGGGGTATTTTAGACTTTGCTAATGGGGGACACCTATACACTATGTGGCCGGCCACTTTGGATAGGGATAGGCTTGAGCCATTTGTTTATTTTCCACTCCATTTTCTCTCTCTTGTTCTTTTCCAAATTTTGAGAGCAACCTCCATTGATTTCATCTCCAAATCAATCCCTTCTTCCACCAAATCTTCCTCATTTCTCCTCTACTCCATGGATTGAGGGTGCTAGCCAAGTTTGGGAGGATTCGGCTCTTGTTCGTGTCCATTTGGAGGCCACTTCGTGTCGGTATCGTGTCGGAAGGATTTCTCTTGGAATCTCTCTCCCGGAAGGTATAATCTCTCCTCTAATCCACCCTTGCATGCATATAAGAATATTTTGAACCCATAGGAATGACTCCCATGGTTGTATCTCCATTTGTGTCCATTTTATGTCCATTTCGTGTCCATTTGGAGATCATAGGAGTGTCCTTTGTGTTGTGCTTTGTGTCCATGTGGGAAACCCCCAATGTTGGACACTTCATGTGGTTGTGATTTGATTTAATGAATATTTCCTATTTTAATCTCAGATTTTATATTGTTAAAGTGTTGTTCATAATGTTATCATGTTGGTATCTTAATGTATCATAATCTATATATATATATTTTTTCATTTGTTATATATATTAAGGTTGTATATGTGTCTATATATATATATATATATATATATATATATATATATATATATATATATATATATATGTGTGTGTGTGTGTGTGTGTGTGTGTGTGTGTGTGTCTCTAATATATATATGTGTGTCAATATATATAATTGTGTTTGTGTGTCTATATCGATGTATCTAGATATATATTTTCATGTGTGTGCGTGTCTCTCTCTCTCTCTCTCTATATATATATATATATATATATTTTTTTTTCTCTCTCTCTCTCTCTCTCTCTATATATATATATATATATATATATATGTGTGTGTGTGTGTGTATGGGTGTGTGTATATATGTATATATTGGTGTGTGTGTGTGTGAGTCTAATTTATATGTATGTGTGTGTGTGCATATGTATATATGTATGTGTGTGTGTGGGGGGAGTAGAGATTTGATATTTGAGAGAGTGAGAGGTATTAGAGAGAGTGAGAGGAAGATATAGAGAGAGTGAATGAGATGTGGAAAGTGAGGAATAGGGGGGTGCCACTGCTGATACAGCAGCAGCAAGCAGGTATCAGTCCCCACAAGGGGGACTGATTTCAGCAGTAGGAGCAGCAGGATTTTAGGGGGAGAAGCAGCCCCTTAGCTGTTGTTTTCAACAGTAGTAGCAGCAGTATTAACATACTGCTTTGCAGTGTGTAGGAGGGGGGAATTAGCCCCATATCAGGCCCCATAACAGCCCCAAGGACAGCCCATTTCACCCTCCTTAACAGCCCCATTTGACAGTCCAAATCAGCCCAATAGGCAGCCCATGGACAGCCCCTATTTCAGTCCCCTATTCCTATTCAATTCAGCCCACACATTAACCCATTCATTTATGTATTCATATATATACTCATACACCCATACATCTATTATTCATTCATCTATCCATTCACTCATCCTTCCATCATTCATTTCACCCTTCATTCACTCACACTTTCAATCATTCATCCATAATTCATTCCCATTCATCCATTCTTTCATTCATTCATTCAACACCCATTCACCAAATCAGCCCACTCATTCATCCATGATTCAAACATTCATCCATCCCTCCATTCATTCAATCATTCACTTCATTCATTCTCCCATACAAATTCAGTCCACTTCATTTTCAGTCCTATGATCTACGTATATTGTGTGTGTGAGTTGAGTTTTAGATGGAAAGGAATGATAGTGCATAGTTAGTGATTTGTGTTAGTGTTAGTAGTGAGTTAACTAAGTTAGTATCCTAGTGGACTAGTAGAGAGGTCTAATCTAGACACTAGGAGAGTGTGGGAGAGTGAACTAGGAAGGTTGGTAGAAGAGTAGGGTGTGGTATCTCAAGATACCGTAGAGTATCATGACGATACTTATGGTAATGTTGAGATGGCCAACATGGCCATAAGATGGATTAGATGCCCAAGAACCCTAGATTTCTTGGTTAGTAAACCCTAGATAGGATAGTATCTAGCTACCCTAAGAAGCCTAGGCTAGTATCCTGAGATCTAGAAGGGTTTTTTTTGTAATGTGCAATGTATTGATATTTACCTTGTGAAGGGTAAATATAGGTAATGGGGTATTGTTAAGATATTGAGTTTGACTTCTAAGATGGACTTAGAAATAGGTTGTCTTGGTAGGTAATGACTAGATAATGGTAGTTTAGGCTAGTCTTGACCCCGTTGACCAAGAGTTGACTTTTTGACCGAAAGTCAACTTCGAGTCAACGCTTAACCTAGAATACCCAAAACCAAACCAGAGTTGACAAGTTGACTGAAAGTCAACTGTTAGTTAATATTTGACTAGTTTGACCTAGGGTTGACCTAGGGTTGACTCAGTGTTGACTAGAGTTGACCAGAGTTGACTTTTTGACCAAAAGTCAACTGTAAGTCAACCCTTGACCCAGATTGACCTAGTTTGACTTGGATTGACTTTCTGTGACCTTGTTTGACCTTGGTTGTCCTAGTGTGACCCAGTTTAGCTCAGTATGACCTAGTATGACCTAGTTTAACTTGGTGTGACTTAGTTTTACCTAGTTTTGACTTAGACTTGCATATCATGACTAGATTAGCTTTTCTTTCATTATTAAACCATGTTTTGACTTGTAGTATCTCATCTTTAGGTCTGTGATTACTCTGAGCACCTGTTCACCTTATCAGCTCAGGACCACAGGCGAGTACATTCACTGATAGTTTTTATTGTCTTGATATCTACTATATCCGATTCAGTTGTAGTGTCTTACTCGATTTCTAGTCACGATAGTTCACGGACTAGTATATGTTGGATCATGACATGGGATGTTGTTCCTAGATTTTCGTAGTATATTGGTACATTTTGTCTTATTCCCTGTGCTTATATAGACACTGATTCCTAAGGAGACTTTCCTCTTATGGAATCCCGTGTCATGACGTGTCATGTTCAGATCCATTATACTATTCGGAGATGGAGAATTATTAAAGGTTCTGTGATCAAAGTCCCATGTCACTATTATGCTTGCGCCACTCTCACCTCACGTAGGGTGTAGCAGATTCTTCCGTGTGCTTGTTATCCAGGTTGGCCGGCATGACCCTTTCGTGAGATTTTCCTGTGATTATCGGGCCAAGTGGATAGCCTGATCATATTTTCCAAGCCGATCACATAACGCTCTAATAATTCAAGTCACATTTTATATTTATTTTTCATAGGAGGCTAAGTTCTGTTCGGGAGAAGGGTTACAACCCCGGTCCTTGTTTGGTTTAAGGGTTGTAACTCGATTTTCGAATAGTTTTCAAGTCATCCTATATGTATACTGTCGTCCTATTCAGTACTCACATCTGGTTATATATTTCCTGTGGATTTTGCCCTATATTTTGCATATTCTACATGCTCTTATGCTATACTTTGATTGGAGGCTAGGTTCTGTTCAGGAGAAGGATTACAACCCTGGTCCTTATTTGGTTTACGGGTTGTAACTCGGCTTTCGAATGGCTCCCAAGTTTTTCCATATCTTTGTCTTGTATTTCATTATACTGTCTCTTATAGAATTTGTCAATTCATATGGAACTGCTGTTAGTGTTTGTACTTGCTCATTTTCCTGACAGGATACCGTTGACATATTACTTATGTTTCTGAGGCAGGCTGCTCGACCTACTATGGGGTCGAGACAGATGGAGACTTAAGCCAGGACCGTGGTCTGATAGTTGAGCCACTAGACTTTATACTCCCAGAGTAGTTAGCTTAGTTAGGCTTGCCTGGACTGCGATCCAGCTTTTGTTTTAGACTGTAGTAGCTTAGATTTATATTTTGTGACTCTGTTATGTGGTTTGTTTCTTTCTAGCTGTGTTGGATGTTGAACTCATTTTTCGTTTTCATATCTATCATATTTTTCCATTTCGTGCTATCTATCCTAGTTTGTTCTTGTGATTGAGACTGCATTGCTATGTCACCTCCATTCGGAGTGTATATACTGTACAGGTACCTTTATACTGTTTAGAGTAGTTTTTATAGATGACCTATACAGCGTTCTACCGCCGATTCTGCGGCTTAGGCTGGGCGTACTCACGTGCTCGTGCCCCTAATCAGGGTGCGAGTCGTGACAATATATATATATATATATATATATATATATATATATATATATATATATATATATATATATATTAGAGAACCTGTGCTTTATTGATAAAGAGACGAACCCGAACAAAAACTAGCAGGTCATAAACCGACCACAACTAGCGGTAAGAATGGGTACTCATCCATCCACAAAATAGACCAAAAAGTATACCCGGAATCCCAGAACATAATGAGATGGGGCTTGAAACCAATCTAGCCAATCCCCTTCTCCTCAGAAGCTGTCGAACTCGAACAGGAAGATTGGGAATGAAGAACCTGGCTGGTAATCTCCATTAGCAACTGCTCAGGAGTAAACATATAGCCTTCGTACCTAGCCTTATTATGATTCTTTCATAGAACCTAAGTAGTCACTGTTACCATGTGGTCGAGGAGGTGGGATCGTCTCCTCCACGCGTTACACCTCGACCGAAGAGAAGGACCCGACTGACGGACGCCGAACCTCTGTTGGAGATGTTCCCAAACCTGCCTCATCCCGCTGCCCGACAAGAGGATGTGTTCCACCGTCTCCTCCTTCGGATCTGAGCAACAGTGGCATTGTGATCCCAAAGAGAATCCTACTCTCCAAAGATAATCGTCAGTAAGAAGTTTAGACCTAAGCATCCGCCAGAGAGTAATCGTCCACTTCTGAGGGATGCACTCGTGCCGCCTGGGTTGAGATTCCTCCGGCCCGCATTCTGCCCTCCTCGACACGCTCCAAGTCGAAGGCAGCAAAAAATATCCCTTCCTATCCGTGTTCCAGATCATGACGTTCGTCTCATTCCCGAGCATCAACCCCTTGGATATAGGGCTGTAAAATGATTCAAATCGTTCACATTCGGCTCGTGTTCGGCTCGGTCCAAGCTCGGTTTAAGCTCGTTCGTGAACTAATCGATACCGAGTTCGACCATAGGTTGTTCGACTCGATCTTGTTCGCAAATAGGCTCGAGTTCGGCTCGGTTTCTCATATTAGGACTTTTTCTATATGTTATGCCTTTTTTAATATATAGAAATACATTTTGCCTTAGAAATTTTACTCTTTTTTTTGTTCTTTATATGATGGTAAATTTATGATGTAAAGAGCATAAGTAATTCAATAAAAAAATCTTTAAAACTTGAGAGAAATAGTGTGATAGTCTATACAACATGTCATATAAATACTCACTACTAGGACTGTAAACAATTCAAACCGTTCGCATTCGGCTCGTGTTCGGCTCGGCTTGAATCAAACTCGTTTGATAGTTAAGTCAAACCAAGCTTGAACACTCTTTGTTCGAGCTCGTTCGTTCGATTTTCAGCCATACTTGGATATAATAAAATTGTAAACATCCAAACCAAACCGCGATGCAATCGTAGCTCTGTCCCATTCGCTGTCACGCCAGAGATCACGAACCATGATCGGTTCGATATTGTTCCCGAGAGACGGTAGCTTCCCCATACCTGTCCAGTCTTCATGGATAGCATCCACCTAGCCCGCCCCCACGGAAACGAAGATGAACCTCTCCCCGAGCTCATGCCCAATTAGCAACCTTCGTCATATCGCCTCCGAGTTTGCCAAGGCGGTGGTCGGATGAATACGCCGAAAATATCTGGCCTTTATATACGAGACCCAGAGAGAAGGAGTTGAATAAAGGCACCACCAAAGCTTCACTGACAGAGCGTCAACCAATTTGCTAAGATTTCTCAAACCAAGGCCACCCTTCCTCATCGGTTTAGCAATAAAATTCCAACCAGCCCAATGACGGCACGATGTCCCCTCCATGTTACCCCAAATTGAGCTGCAAAAAAACTTCTCGATGTGTGATATTACTGCCTTAGGGGGTTGCAAGCGGCGAGGATGTAGATAGGGATAGAACTCAGGACATGTTTCAAAAGAATCAACCTCCCGCCAATGGACAGAAAGGTGTTCTGCCACCCGGATAACCGCTGCCTTATCTTGGAAATGAAAGGCTCATATAGGATCGCACGCTGCCGCTCGTAAGATAGTGGACAAACAAGATAAAGGAACGGAAGAGACACAACCTCTATCCCAGAGATCCGGCCGATGTCAGCCCTCGTTTGTTCATTAGCCAATTCATGAAATTAAACTCGACTCTTCGATTTGTTGATTTTTGGCCAGATGAGTCTTCATATTTCCTGAGAATACGAGAGATCTGGTTAACCGTACCCTTGCCAGCCGAGGAGAAAATAAGAACGTCATCGTCATACGCGAGGTGGGTGATTAGGGGGCAACCGCTAGTGAATCGAATGCGGTTTCTACTAAGCAGCTTGGCGTTAATAATGAATAGCAAAGACGACAGAGGATCCCCCTGTCTAATTCCCCGAGACGATCGAAAGAAGCCGTAGGGAGCACTGTTGATCATAACAAAAAACCAAGAGTTAGTCACCGACCGCCATATCAGATCGATCGAGAGCTCCGAGAAGCCGAATCTCCGAAGAACCCAGATAAGCACTTGCCAGTCTATACGGTCGAAAGTCTTTTCCATGTCAAGACTCAAGCTTTGTAGCGATGTTAGAGCCCCTGTTCTTGTTCCCCATTTGGCTAATTAGTCTTGGGCAAGAAGGATGTTATCGATGATTCCTCTGCCACGAACGAATTCGCTCTGCTCGACCGAGATAATCTTCGGCAGGATAGGAGCAAGTGTGATGGAAATAATCTTAGAGATTAGCTTGTTCATGAAGTTACTCACACTAATTGGCTGAAAGTCCATGAATGTCGATGGGTCTTTGGATTTCGGAATGAGAAAAAGGTAGGAACTAGATATTGACTTCGGATACTGAAGCTCGCCGAAGAAAGCGTTAGCAGGGTCCACTACGTTGCCACAAATTAGATCCCAACACTTAATGAAGAACGTCGCAGAGAATCCGTCGGGGCCCGAGGCACTACCGTTGTTTTTTGCTCTGGCAGCATGAAGGGCTTCCGCAGGAGAGATTGGAAGCATCAGGTCGGCATTATCCTCCGGAGATATGATATGAGGGATGGCATTCAACATATCCTTGTCCCTAGTGACCAGGATTTTGGAGAACATCTGTGAGAAAAAAGTTGATGGCTTCGAAGCTAATATCATCAAAAGAACTGTAAGCATTACCGTTAGCTCCGATAATGCGATGGATATGGAGTAGGCTCTGTCTCTGCTTGATGTAAGAGTGGAAGAACCTAGAATTCTTATCTCCGTCTTTGTCCCACCTCTTCCGTGCTTTTTGGCACCAAAATTCAGTTTTGAAAGTGATAGTCTGTTTTAGTTTCGCCCGAGCAATGTTCATAGCCGCCCTCGCCTCCGGAGAGCCGGAGATGTCGAACTCGACCTCTGCCGTGGCAGCTGCGTCCTCAACATCTATGGCCGACTTAAAAATATCTCCATAAGTGTGCCTACTCCACGCCGCCAGGGTACTGTGAGTAGCCTTGAGACGCCTCGCCACTCGAATAATAATCGGGCTAATGTGATGGGTGCTGTTCCATGCGATCGAGACGGTCGGGAGGAAAACCTGCTGGTTGCACCAAAAGTCAAGGAATTTGAAACCTTTCCTACAAACGAGTTTGTCAAGCTCGATCTCCAGGAGAAGAGGGCAGTGGTCAGATTCGGTTCTGCTTAGGTGAGAGACCGAAGCACTACGAATCATCTCCTGCCACTGATGATTGACGAGGATCAGATCGAGTCTCGACTGTTGAATGTTAGCTCCCTCTCTAGAGTTTGTCCAAGTGAAAGCATTTCCAATGAACGGGACTGTAGAGAGACCAGAGTCGAAAATGAATAGATTAAAGTCTGCCATAGACCGAAAGTTAGGAGGGAGGCCACCAGATTTTTCATCTGGGGAGGAGACCGCGTTAAAGTCTTCCCACAGATCCAAGGAGAGTCTGGGTGGCTTAATTGCAGCTGAAGGAGGCCGGCCCACAGCGGTCTCCGATTTCGCTTAGTTGCACCGTGTACGACGGCGAGAATAAACTTCTTGGCTAGCAAACTATGAGTGACCTCGATGGAGAAGGCCTGATCCATGACATCAACGAAACGCGCAAAAATATCGCACTTCCATAAGATCCAAATGCCTTTCCCGTGGCCAACAGCTTTGTTGAACCCCAATTTCAATCTAAACTTTAAAATCTTAGATACATCCACTTTAGCTTCGATGATGGCGAGAATAGAAATTCTGTGAATCTTAGTAAAGGATTTCAGTTTGAAAAGCGTCTTTGCGTTAGCAATGCCCCGAACATTCCATATTAAGAATCTTAACATTGGAGGAGGGATAATGAAGAGGACGCCGATATTTTAGAGGATCTAAGAGTCATAGTCGAGCCAACGTGGTTGGAGATCGACGCCGATCTTCGAAAACTCGAGCGAAACGTGTACACACACACGCGCGCGCACACACACACACACATATATATATATATATATATATATATATATATATATATATATATATATATATATATATATATTTATTTATTTATTTATTTATTTATTTATATATATATATATATATATATATATATATATATATATATATATATATATATATATATATATATATATATATATATATAGCTTTAAGAAATGACATCCCATGTTTACAAGCTCATACGAGATATTGAGGAATATTAGCCTGTCGACAATGAGTCATTGCCTTCCTAACTTGCCACTTGACCTCTACAATAAGCCGTTGCCCATTGTATCTATAAGCCTCATACCTCCACTTGTTTCTGTTCTTCCAAATGACCCAGCATATCGCCTCGATAATGATCTGTCTAACATGCAAGAAAAAAGTTTTAACATTTTTCAACATAGCAATTGTTGTAATAAGAGAGAAAGAGAAGAATTGGTAGCCGAATCAAAATCCATACGGGACTTTCTCATTAATAATATATATAATATGGAATATAATAGTGTTTGTTATGTATATGGATAAGAGCATCCATATTTGGGTTCATCCAAATCATAACACTCTTCCTTGGATGTCCACTTTAATTATTGTCTCATTAAAATATTTTAAAGAAAAATCCACTTGGGAGAACCTCATCTAAAAAAAGAGTACAATGCGCAAAGACATATTTCGAGGTATCTTCATCAGCACTTTCAGGATGCTTGCATCTTTAGGATGCTCCTCCCCCCCAAAAAAAATATATATAAAAAAACATGTAGTTCTTACATCAATATAAATGAAAAGCCAACCCTCAATACATTTGAATATTACACCTCACCCTAATCCAATTATCTGCCTATACATTTATTTACATTATTCTCATGAAAGGTTGTAAGCTTATTTGTGATCCTGGAAGCTCGCAACTCCCCCTGATATGTTAAACTGTTGTAATCATAGCCATGCACATTCTCTGTTTGCTTTATTAAGTGTTTGCTTCATTAAGTGTTAGGATGGTTGATCGAGGTTGCCGTAGTAATTTATTTTATTGATCTCCGAAATATTTGCAACACTGTTTAGAAAGCATACCTTGTTTGTGATATCCTCTTAAGGGGGTTAAATAAGTACCATTCATCTGCATACCCATAAAATCCAAACATTCATATGAATTAAATGTAAAATAATTTGTTTGCTTTATGTCGTTCCAGTATATGTGTAAATGCATGTCAGCAAGTTCACATAAATATATTCTGCTGAGTGAATAATAATAAAATTTTTTGTATTTTCTTCTTTAAATATGGTACTTCAGGATCCAAAATATGTTCTTTTATTCTTTCGATCTTAACGGATCCCTTTAACCTGATCATTATAGGTATATTGGTAAATCATAATTAACTACTCATATTATATCTCTTCAGGAGATTTATCTCTACGAAAGATTATCTCTTCAGGAGATAAATATTATCTATTCAGGAGATTGTTGTAGATCTCTTCTGTAGATTCTTTTTTTTTTTTTGAAGATATTTCCAATCTCTTTTGGAGATACTATTATATTTTCTCTCTCTTTAGGAGATTTTCTTTTCTGGAGGTACTTTCAATCTCTTTAGGAGTTACTATCATGTACATAGACAGCTGTTTTAATGAATCCATTTAAGGATTTTTTTCATAAATATGATTGTACATTTATAATTATTTTTATATTTTTTCCTAGACATATACTCAATGAGTATATCACATTATGTGGTGGCCCATGCAGGTCAGACTTCGCAATTAGAGCGATATCATAGTAGTACAATAGCTTAGTTGTAATACTGCAAGCCTGCGACAGGATATAGGAAATATGCTATTAGGATGAGAGAATACTCAATCATATTATGATTCCTTGAGAGATTCCTGGAACGACCCCTAAGAATCATACTATAAACTCTATTTCGAAATCTGTTCCACTTGTTCTGTCTACCCTCCCTTGTTCGTTGTTGAATTTGATTCTTGGTGTCCATTGTTGACTTTGATTTTTTATCGAGATAAATTTTATGGACTAAATTAAGGTATAATATGATGACATATTTGATGATGATAGTGTGAAAGGTAAAATGTATGCTTTGGTTATGGAGTCTAGAGTTTATCGCAGCCAAACCAGCTAGTGTGAAAAAGGCATAAAGCCTAATTTGGGGTATACTTATCTTAGTTATGGAATTTATAGTTTCTCGCAGCCATACCGGTTAGCGTGGTAAGAATTCTAGATAACATGATTATAGGGGTATATACCTTAGATATGGACTCTATCGTTTATTGCAGCTATGCTTACTGGCGTAACGAGGATTCTGGATAACATGTTTATGGACATATATATATGGTTACTAGATTATATTTTAAATTAGTTCTTAATATATCGTCTCTATCATTCAACCCTATCATCATTGAGTTATGTACCATCACCTTATTAACCCAGGATATAGATACCCTAGTTCCTATAGTTCTTATAGGGCTCACCATCCTAGGTTCTGAGGTTCTTTTGATAGTGCAGTAGTTGGCGACTAACAGATAGGTTTGTGTCGTTGAGTATCAGTATTGATTGTGAGAGTGTAACTTGTGGGTTTGTTAGTGATTTCTAGCAGGGTAGACATCCCATAATGAGTACCCTTCTAGTACCAACAGATAGAATCCTATAAGTGTTAGTATATTATCCTGAGTAATGTGTGCTAGTAAGTAAATATGCTCATGTCCTGGGATTCAGCGTATCATTAGTATTAGAAGTAGTAACCCTTTATAATTAGTACTTCTACTTTATTCTAATAATTGCTATCTTTCATAATTGTATTGAATAATAATTTGCTTGTATCCTTGATGAATTTTGTTTTCTTCTATCTTTCCAGTATGGCACCCATGACCAGATCCCAATGCCCTGGACCAACAATAGCTTCTGACAGGTCTACTACCTTTCGACCTCATGTTCCAGCTGCAGGAGTTGCTCCGGCCACTTCTACCATTTATGTAGGACTTTCAACTACTTTTGGGGGCGCTTCTCCACCTGTTCAGAGGGCCGTTCCAGGGGTTAGTGTGGGTGTTCCTCCGCCTTCGGTCCAGGGGACTGTTCTAGTTGTTCCTATGGATCTTCCTCCTCCATCTCCAGTGCCGACTGATACAGCGCACATGTTCGCCTTATTCAGGGAGATATCGGTCCAGAGGGCTCAGTCCAAGGCACATCAGAGGCATGTAGATGTAATATGGCAAGGCATCGAAAGCGCCCACCAGCTTGCTTTGGCTGCAGTAGAGAGGGGAGCTTCAGCTCAGCAGCATGTTGCCCAGCTTAGGCCGGGTAATATCTAGGACTTCAAGAAGCTGGGACCTCGAGATTTTAGAGGGACGGAGGGCATCATCTATGCTGATGACTGGCTCGAGGATATCAAGCGTCTTATGAGGGTGTCCCGCCTCGTCGAGGACTTGAAGGTTGAGGCAAGTAGGGCTTTAGTTGCTGGACATAGCTTGCACTTGGTTCAGAAATGAGCCGATTCTTGCTGATCAGGGACAGACTTGGAAGAATTTTAGGGACGTTTTCAAGAAGAAGTTCTTCTCTCTAACTGATATACTGGATCTGGCTTGGCAGTTTTAGAACCTCCAACAGGGAGGTATGTCAGTGGAGGAGTATACCGTAGAGTTCGGCAGGCTGAGCCGGTACGCAGAGTATATGGTGCAACATCCAGAGATCCGGATGAGTCATTTCCGAAAGGGTCTGAACTGGGAAGTGAAGATCCTCATTCCGTCTCTGACGAGACTTACGCTGAGATTCTTCCGGAGGCACACAAGGTGGAGCGGGAGTTGGGCTTGAAGCCCAAGAGGGACCGTGATTTTTTTGCGGGAGCTGG